>PVKN010003430.1:0-30650 GCA_004027915.1 Capromys pilorides
TTATTTAAAAAAAAAAAAAAAAAAAAAGGGGCCGGCGGGATGGTTCAGTGGTCTAAAGCACCTTCTTAGGAGGGCTCAGGCAACTGCAGGGACTGCGGTTCGATCCCCGGCACCACATGCTGCACCAGCCCCACCACTGGAGCAGGCTGAGCCAGCCACAAAATAAACAAATAAAGAAACAAACAAATACAACAAGCAAACAAATAAATAAATAACTAAAGTATTAAAAAAAAAAAAAAAAAAAAAAGTAAAATGTGGAATATAACATAAGGGCGGCCAAACAGCTCAGCAGATTAAAGCGCCTGCAAGCAGGCCCAGGGGGCAGGGATTCGGGTTTGATTCTGGGCCTGCCATGCTGGCCTGGGCATGCTGAGACAGTAATTGAGAGTGTGCGTGGTGGCATGCACCTGTAATCCCAGCTCCTGGGAGGCTATAAACAAGTGGATCACTGAGTCTGATCTAGTAGTGAGACCCTGAACACCCTGTAGACCCTCCCTAAAATACAATAAATAAATAAATTAACTAATAAAAAATAAAATAAAGTCAATATTGATGCTGTCAGAGGAGGACTACAATTTCAAGACCAGTGCAGGTACTTAGCAAGGCCCAGAGGCCCAGGTTCAAAAGAAAAATGTTTTCAAAAGGTTGGGGATATAGTTTGGCACCAAACCTCTTCTTACCTAGTGTGATGAGGTCCTATGTCCTACCTCCCACGTGCGCACCCACACGTGCATGAGGGGAATCTTTTGGGTTAACAGAAAACATAACAAAAACCAAAAATAACATATATGTGCTTTTGGGGCCGGCGAGATGGTTCAGTGGTCTAAAGCACCTGCTTAGGAGGGCTCAGGCAACTGCGGGGACTGCGGTTCGATCCCCGGCACCACATGCTGCGCCAGCCCCCACCACCAGGGCAGGCTGAGCCAGCCACAAAATGAATAAATAAAGAAACAAACAAACGCAACAAGCAAACAAATAAACAAATAAATAAAAATTAAAAAAAAACAAAAACATATATGTGCTTTTAGCCAATCCTTATTTTAAAAAAATCAGCTGTGACATTTTATGGATTAGGAAAATTTGCAGCACAGCCTAGAGACCAGGTAACATTAAGGAATTGATCTTTGTCTCAGGTGTGGTCATTGCTGTCACTACAGAGGTCATTACTGTCAGGAGACACACGAGGAACAACCTAGTGGTGAAGGATGTGTGCAACTCACTTTCAATTGCTCTGATAAAAAGACGTCAAAATGCTAATGACTACTAGACCTACACATGGGCTGTTTATGTCTGGGCCTCTCAATTCTCCTGTATATTTGAACATTTTCATAATACATTAGAAAATATATGGCATGTGAGAGGATATAAACATTATGGAGAAAAGCACAGTGGAAGGGGCTCAGAGACTGGGAGTGAAGGGGACAGTCCTCTTAACCACAGTGGTCAGGAAGGGAGCATCAGACACACGGGGGACCCGCCGGGAGCAAGAGGGCACAGTGAGCATAGAGGACGAATAGGCCAGCATGTGGGGTGTGTTGAGAGGTGAGGTGTCAACACTCAGACTGCAGGCCTGGTGGAACAGGAACATATCAGGCAGACCAGGAGAAGCGCAGGGCAAAAGAGGCTCATGCATGGGCCGGTGCAGTCTCCCTCTTACACACGGTGGGAGGGGAATGACTGAAAACTGGTGAGAGTAATAAAGAGATCTAACTCCCGCTTTCAGAGGGTGGTCCGCTACTGCAGTAAGAGCAGCTTAAAAAAGGAACACAAGCAGACAAGCAGGAAGGTAACAGCCACTAACTAGGACAGATGTTGGTGACTCAGACCAAAGGTACCAGTGCAGGAAGGAAGAAATGTCCAGACCCCCCACCGGGTCTCCGTACAGAACAGCATAACTTCCTGCTGCATCATACACGCAGAATGAAGACCAGGCTAGCTCCAGGATCCTCCCACACCTAAGGAAAGAACTACCAGAGGCTAAGGGAGGAGGCCCTGGGAGCAGCACATCTTGGGGGTGCAGAGGTGCTAGGCCTGGGATGCTTCCTAACCAACCAAAAACCAGGGGGATTTGGATTTAATTCTACAACTCAGGGGAGAGTTTACCACATAGGGCATATTTAACATCCTAACACTGGATGAGCTCCCAAGTAAGTAGAGTGAAAGCTGAAGGCAGTGCTGGGACACTTTCACAGAGGAGCCACAGGCAGAAAGCAGAAAGAGGAAAAGAGATGAGGAAGGCAGGAGAAAGCCAGGTGGATGTGGCATTCCAAAACCCCAGTGGGGGCCAGGAGATAGCTCAGGGGCACAAGTGCCTACCTGGCAAGTGCACGGTCCAGAGTTCGATCCCTGGTTCGTTCAATCAATCAATCAATCCCCAGTGGGCCAAGCATGGTAGTGCACATCTACAATCATAGCACTTGGGACCTGTGGCAGGAAGGTCCTAAATTTAAGCCTAACGTGAACAACTTAGTGACTGTGGGGAACCATTCAGACAGCTTCAAAGCTCAGGAGTGTCTAAAGACACCTGTGGATGCGACCCCACTCGTCTAGTGCGGTACACAGTGGGACAGAGTTAAGTAATTAGGACTTAGTACAGGTAAACGTGCATGCGCTGGTTATAGCACCACATAAAAATGTAACCATGAGATAACAACCTGTGCAAGAATCATACAATCGGGCCGGCGAGATGGTTCAGTGGTCTAAAGCGCCTGCGTAGGAAGTCTCAGGCAACTGCAGGGACTGCGGTTCGATCCCCGGCACCACATGCTGCGCCAGCGCCACCGCCAGGGCAGGCTGAGCCAGCCACAAAATGAATAAAGAAAGAAGCAAACAAACACAACAAGCAAACAAACAAATAAATAAATAAATAAAACATTTTTAAAAAAACATTAAAAAAAAATAAAAATTAAAAAAAAAAAAAAAAAAAGAATCATACAATCCAGATGCTGGTGGCCCTCGCTCTGGCTCTCTGCTCTGCTCCATGCTGCCAGATGTTGTTGCTGAGGTCCTGCACATGTGCTCCTTAACCTTGGGATCTCAGCTTCGAAAGTCTCTCTTGGGCCCCAAATGGGCAACAGTGACTTAGTGAGACCATCTCAAAGTAAAACTGATCAACCAATCAGAAAGGGGGCTGAGAGGGAGACAGCTCAGGAGAATAAGCGCTTGCCTGGCAAGCACAAGGTCACAGCTCAGCGTAAGGCCTTGGATCGCATCCTCAGTGCTGGGGGAGGAAGGCAGGTGATCAAACTGCTGCAGGTGAGAAAGGAGTAATTAACTCTGTCACTTGCAGCTGACAGATCCAATCAGATAAGAACTGAGGGCTGAGCCACGACCCCGGTTCCTAGAGAGCACAGGAGCAGTGCTGCTAGCACAGCAGGGGAGAAAGCCCAACTGGCACGGATTCAGAGGGGACAAGAGGAGAGGAGCTGGAGGCTGCAAACGCAGGCAAGGTTTCCAAAGACTTTGCTGTAAAAAAGAAGAGAGGACGAAAGCTAAGCAACAACTGTTAACCAGCGAAATATAACGAACTAGCACAGTAAAGAAAATGAAGCAAAGAGATGGGATCAGTTTTCTACTGCTGCTCGAGCAAGCTAATCACAAGATTAGCAGTTTTTTGCTTTTTTGTGGGACCAGAGTTCAAACTCACGACCTTGTACTTGCCAGGCAGGCACTTGTGCCTCTGAGTTACTCTCCACAGCCCCCTTTTTAGTCTTTTTCAGACAGGGTCTTTTATGCAGCTCAGGTTGGGCTTGAGCTCACTTTTGCAGCCCATGCTGGTCTCGAACTCACACTGATCTTCCTGCCTCAGCCTCCCAACCAAGTGCTGGGATTTCAGGCGTGCGCCACCACGCCCAGCCAGATTAGCAGTTTAATACTGCACACATATGTCCTCTCATAGGTCTGGAAGTGAGAAGTCTAGAATCAAAATGCCAGCAGTGTAACATTCTTTCCAGAAGTTTCAGGAATAATCTGTTGCCTTGCCTTTTCCAAAAAGCTTCCTACTTCTCGGGTCGGGTCCCTCCCTTCGGTCATTTTACCTCTCCCCATTCCCCACTCTTGTCACATCTTCCCGACTCTGACCTCCCCACCCGTCCTGAGACCACTGAGACAAGCCAGGTCCACCTCATCTCAAAACCTTCACCCACATGACACCTGTGAAGTCCCTTCCACCACTGACAGGGGAAGCAGTATTTGCCCTATCACAGGGATCACACAGAAGAAAATAAAAGTGACTAAACAGCTTACTCGGTGGATGACTCAGTTGAGTGTATAAATGAGAGGAAAGGCAGCACACCCAGACCCTGGCGCAGACAGGGCAGCAGCTGCAAGGGCGGACTTGCAGGCCTTCTATGGTTTTGTTTTGTTTTTTCTTTTTCAGGACTAGGGGTTGAACCTAGGGCCTTTGCATTAAACTACAACTCCAGCCATTTTTTGTTTTGAGATAGGATCCAGCTAAATTGCTCAAGTTGGACTCAAGATTCTCCTGCCTCAGCCTCCCTAGTGTTGGGGTTACAGCTGTGTACTACCACCACTGGCTCAATGTTCTGTTTTTATTGTTTTTACTCTCATTATAAAGAAGTACATTTCTAGCCCAGCGTGGTGGCGCACCCCTGCAATCCCAGCACTTCGGAAGCTGGGGCAGGAGGACAGTTGAGAGTTCGAGACCAGCCTGGGCCACAAAGTGAGCTCAAGGCCAGTGAGAACTGCATAGTGAGACCCTGTCTCAAAAAGACAAAACATAAATAAATAAACCATGCCTGAGGGAGAAGGGAAAGTGTGAAAACACAACCTAGAAGCAGGAGTGAATGAACTAGGAAACACAGCATGCCTGCGGACAGAGCACCCTTGGGACCACATAGCATGGGGGGAGGGGAGGTGTCTTTCACTACTGTTTGTCATGCAGGGGCTCGTGCCACCATCAGGCCCACAGAGTAAGTAGAATATCAGTTAGCCAGGGTTCTGATTTTTGTCAGCCAAGTACAAGTGATGGGAAGACCCTGATTAGTCAAATCAACCATGGAATGTAGACCAAGAGGGGAATGAGGATAGGAGAGAGGTGAGAGGCAAAAATGGGAAGCAAAATATTTAAAACAGAGGTGACAAGGCTGAGGCAGGAGGACTAATAGGAGTTAGGGCTACGGAGTGAGCTCAAGGCCAGCCTGGACTACATAGCAACTCTGTCTCAAATAAATACATAAATAAATGAGGGGACAAAGTATCCAACTATTGGTAGTAACAGGATCCTAACTGGGGGCTGGGGAGATAGCTCCATGGCACAAGTGCCTGCCTGGGAAGTGCAAGGTCATGAGTTCAAACCCCAGTCCCGCCAAAAAAAAAAAAAAAAAAAAGATCCTAACCGTGTAACTAAGTGTGGCGACACACATCTGTAATTCAAACTACTCAAGAGATACAGGCTAGAGCATCTCAAGTTTGAGACCTGCCTGGACAACTTAGCAAGACCCTGCTTCAAAATACTTTTAGAAAGAAGATTGGGGATGTCGCTCAGTGGTACAGCACTTGCCTAACACGCATTTGCGAGGCCCCAGATTCAATTCCGAGTCCAAAAACACAGCAAAATAAAAAGATCCAAGGTATACTATGGTAGTGAGTAGCTAGAGCCTATTATAGTAACATAAGACACAATATTCCTAGAAGAGCAACGAAGGAACTTGGAATCTTCCTAGAGGGAAACTTTAGACTTTCAAGATCAGAAGGCCTTAGGGCTGGAGACATGGCTCAGTGGCTGGTCTAAAGCTCCTGCTTAGGCAAGCTTAGGCAACCGCAGGGACCGTGGTTCGATCCCGGGCACCACATGCTGTGCCAGCCCCACCCCCAGGGCAGGCTGAGCTGGCCATAATATTAAAAAAAAAAAAAAAAAGAATCAGGAGGCCTCAGACTGGGTGTGGAGGTGCGCACCTGTAATCCTAGCTCTTGGGAGGCTATAAACAGGCGGATCACTACACATCCCATCTAGAAGTGAGACCCTGAACACCCTGTAGATCCTTTCCTAAAATACGGAAAAAAAAAAAAAAAAAAGAATCAGAAAGCCTTGTTTTAACCCTTATCACTAGCTGGTGAAATTTTAAATAAGCATGGTCAGAGTAGAATACTTACCTAGCATATTCAAGCCTGAGTTTGGTCCCCACCACACACACACACACACACACACACACACTCCTTAGCTGTTTCACAACTGTTACTGCAGAACTAACACAAACATGCCAAAATGCCACATGGAAAACCTATGTAAGGTGGGTGGCATAGGAGCGAAGAGAAAAAAGGAAAGCAAGGACCTCACACATTCCCCTTATAGCTTCCCACCAGCTCAAGAGTAACTAAGGTAACTCAACTAAGCTCAAAACAAAGAGACAAAATGAAACAGGAAGAAGAGACATTTTTAGGAGCAAAATTGAGACAATCTGCAACCAACAAGATATGGATGCTGCAGAGTAGATGGGAACTGAACCTCGATAGAAGAGACCTCAGCAGAAACAGGAAGCACAGGAGAAATTTGTCTTAAGGAAACTCGAGAGTTGAGTCATGCCTTAATTCTCCGTGTCTTCTTTCTTTAATCTACCTTTGGCATTGTACACCTATTCATTCTACAGAGGGTGAATGAGTTCAAAAATACTTCCTATCTATCTCCTCACCTCCCACTCATGTTTCAAACCCTCTGAGCTGGCGGGCGTCCCTACCAATTCATGAAACGATCTGCCACGATCAACCAACCACACCCTATGGTTACTTCTCAGGTCGCATCTCTGTGTGGGATTCGGCAACACTTGAAATAACTGACAACGCCTCCCAGAAAACACCCATGGATAGTCTCAATCACTGTAAGTACTTCATGAATTGCGTCTGTCCCGTAGGCTCCCAAAGGGCAGGAATGTCACGTTTTGTCCTTTACCTAGGGTCTGTGCAAGAGAGCGCTCAGTACTTCTCAATGAATGCAAAAACTAACGCATGTGTGCTAAGCACACAGCAGCATCCGCGGCTTCACCGCCGGAAACACATCTCGCGCCGGAAAACCACCTTGCTAACAGATACACCAAGTCGGAGCCCGGGACCCGGCGGTCGCCGAGCCACAGCCGCATCCTGATTGGCCGAGAGCGCGCGCCTTCCCCTCCCCCCGCGCCCGCCTTTCGCCAGCTCCGCAAAGCGGACTAAGCGCATCCGCTCCCGCCCTGGCCCTCCTGCCGACGTGCCCATCGGGGCACCGCTCCACACCGGACCCTGCCGCTCGCCGCGCTGGTGCGGGCCCGGCCTCACCTAGCCCGGGAGGTCCCATCTCGCCCTCGAGGTCGCCGGAGCTGGTTTTAAATTGCGCGCGCCGCTCCGCCCGAGCGTCGTAACGGCCGCGCGACGTCACGGGGCGGAGCAGCCGACCTGCGCCTGCGCAGTCTGCCCAGGTGTCCGGTAAAGTGTAGCTCCGGGCTACGAGGAAGTGAGCGGTGGGGGATTTACGCCCCTAAAGCGCGCAGAGTGATCGTTTCGGAGGTTGTGGCCCATGGACACCCCGAAATAATATGAAATTCCCCTTCTTCCAAACGCTACAGCCAGAACAGGGCGCTGGGAGCCTAACGTCTAGCAGAGCTGGCAGGCAAAGGCTTTTTTTTCCATGGCATGTATTTCCTGATGGGGAGGAAGGTGACGGAGGAAGCGCAGGTGACCTGTGCTGTGAAGGCAGCAAAACGCTGACGAGGTACGAGGAGATGACAGGGTGTAGGACGGAGAAGAACGATACGCGACCCTGGATTGAAGCGTGTCAAGGGTTGACTTGAAAACCATCATTGAGGGCCGGCTAGACGGCTCAGTAGTCTAAAGCGCCTGCTTGGGCAAGCTTAGGCAACCTCGGGACGGCGGTTCAATCCCCGTGATGCTTTACCCCCAGGGCAAGCTGAGCAGACCATTAAAAAAAAAAAAAAAAAAAAAGTTTAAGGGCTGGAGAGATGGCCCAGTAGAATAAGCACTGGCAAGTACAAGGTCCTCAGTTCAATCCCTGGTACCTCAGAAAACCATCACTTTTATTCAAATTTTTGGGAAAAGCTTCCTGGCAACCCATACTCTTCCCCCCCCCCCCCAAAAAAGGAAAAAGTTGGAAGGCCTAGAAAGCACTCAGAAGGATCTGGTTTGAATCCCATCACCCCCCCCCCAAAAAAAAAAAAGTCAGAATGGAGCTGAGTGTGAAAAAATGAGGGAGACAACAGCCTGTCCATTCAGCTTTATCTGAGCGCAAGAATTTTAATTGTGGGAGGAAAGGCCAGGGCAATTCCCTCAGATCATCCGTAGAAAATCCTGTTTTCTTATGATTCATGCCTTCAGCACGTTCCATTGTTTCTCCTCCAGCATGCTACTGGCATCCAGAGTGCAGGGACGTTTGCCCTTTCTGAAGAACGACTCAGCATCACATAGTGTCATAAGTGCCTCTCATTTTGGCACCCGACATTATTGCCCTGTAAAAGCTATTTACTTTTGCATAAACTTGTTCCCCCAAGGATCACCATCAAATCTGTGTGTCAGACAGTGTGGACACAGGAAAACATGGCGTTCTTCACCTCAGCAAATGAGGGCTGGCTACCACCAGCCCCCCAGAAACCAGAGTCAGCAGCTAGAGTCATCTTGAATGACTCTTACCCCCAATTCACTGGCAAACCTTCATCTGACTTCTTGTCTTCTAAAAATCCCTTTCAAGCTCAAAATCCTCCTGACATCCACATGACCTTGTTGCTCTATTCTAGCCCTTTCTTAGTGGGCCTAGAGGGATATTTCCTACGTACAACTATGATCTGTCATTTCCACTTGCCCCCCACCACTTCCTCCCAGAAATCTAAAGTCTTTCAAAAGTCTCATTGTCCTGAGGCTTCTTGGCTTCTTGGGGGTGTACACAGCCCTGCAGGGTCTGGCCCTATGACCCTTCCAGCCTCTTGTACCTTGGCCCTCACACCAACTCCTTGCTCGTTGCCCTCTAGTGCTCCCCCACCCCTTTTGTATCCCCTTTTTTTTTTTTTTAATTTTTGTTTTTGGTACCAGGGGTCAAACTCAGTACCTTGCGCTTGCTAGACAGGAGCTTAAGCTGCTGAGCTATCTCCCTGGCCCAACCACCCCCCCTTTAATTTTATGTTTTTGGTACAGGATCTCACTACACAGCTCCAACTCAGTGATCCTCCTGTTTTTAGCCTCCCCAGTGCTGGGATTACAGGCATGCACCACCATGCCCAGACTCCATGGCCAGCTCAGCTCATCCAGGTGCGGTATGTGGTGCTGGGCATGGAACCCCAGTCCCTGCACTTGCCTAAGCAGATGTTTAATCCACTGAGCTATCTTGCCAGCCCTGGCCCTTATTTTTTGCCTCCTAAAATTCTCTTTCAGTGCTGACCTTTCTTTCTTTCTTTCTTCTACTCCCACCCCTCTAAGGATTGAACCCAGCGATCTGCAACATGCTAGGCAAGTGCCCTTGTCACTGAGCTATTGCCCCAGCCTTTTGTATTTCATTTTGAGACAGGCTCTCGCTAAGTTACCGAGGTTGGCTTCCAACTTGGGTTCCTCCTGCCTCAGCCTGCTGAGGAGCTGAGATTTTGGGTGTGTGCCACGATACCCAGGCAATACTGGCCTTTTGTTCAGACTTAGCTTCCCTGCGTCCACTGCCACCCCCAGGGCCTCTGCGCATGTGCTCTCTTCCACCCTAGGATCCTTGTCACCTTTGTCACCTGGTTATTTCCAGTCAGCTGTTGCCACTGTCTGCATGATATGCTGCAGACTCCTTGCTAGAGGCTTTCGTAGAACTTGTCCCTGGTGCAGTTCTACATTTGCTGTCACTGTCTACGGGAGGCCTTGTCCTGACACATTTTGCTGGCGGCTTCAATAGAACTTGGTCCTTAGTGCAATTTTCCATAGACTCTCATGTCTGCCCTGCTATAGACTGCCACCTCCTTGAGGACAGAGTTGTCTTCGCTCACCATTGTTTTCTGAGCCCCTGGTGCTGGCCTGGGACACAGTCAGCATTTAAATATGCATCAAGAGTGGGCAAAATGAAGAGGCGAGTCAAACCCTGGATTGGGATCCAAGATTCAGCCTCCTCCCTCTCCCTCAAATCCTGGGCTGGATATGTTCCATACTAGTAAAAGGTGGATAGTGGGGCTGGTGAGATAGCTCAGCGGTCTAAAGCACCTGCTTAGCCAAGCTTAGAGACCGCAGTTCGATCCCTGGCACTACATGCTGCGCCAGCCCCACCCCCAGGGCAGGCTGAGCCAGCCATAATATAAATAAATAAGTAAGTAAGTAAATAAATAAATAGTTAAAAAAAAGGTGGATAGTACCACCACCTTCACTGGACTGCATTAGGACTAGGAACAGTTTCAACACTGTCCCATGTGGGCACAGTGAGTGCTAGGGGCCTGGTCATTTCTTTCACTTAGCTTGCTCTGTGCGCCAAGTGCCCCTGAGAGATAGCTGGAGTCGGTGTGAGTTGCTGGATTCCTTGTATACAATGAACACCAAGAGCTGAAAGGGTGGTCAGTGGCACTGAATTGGGAGCCCAAAAAGAACTGGCCGGGAACCCAGGAGAGGCTGGAGGCTGTCCTATTGTGGGGAGGCAGCCCCTGTAAGCTGACTGCTTGGGTGCTCCCTGTGCAGGGAGGCAGAGCCAGCTCCCCAGCAGTGAGTCTTGAAAGCTGGACCCGCCCCTTGCACGCAGGTCTTTTACCTCCTACTGTGAATGCCTTCTTTGTTTGAGGATTAGAGGGTGCCAAAAGATTGAATGATCTCTTGGTGGGGGTATCAGTGGCATGCAAAGGAAACTCAGTTCCCGTGTCTGCACAAAAGTAAAGTCATGGGGCCCTGCCCCATGCTCCCCCATTGTATTCCTCACAGGATTCTACTTCCCCTAAAGGGAAAGCCTCAGTGCAGGTTGATCAATTGTGAAGGAGCAAACTACCTGAACAAGCAAACTTTTGGCCCCAAACTAGCTGACTTTCCAGCCTGCAGCTGCCTGGTATCACAATGTAGTTCCTGATTTAAACCATCAAGCTGCTAGGACAAAAGGAGCACAGAGCTGCAGTGGCTTTGCATTCATTGTGGCCGCTGAGGGAATGCCTTTAATTTTTGTATTCGATAGGAAATTCCTGACCTCCTAAAGACTGGGCTAAGAACCAAAAATTTCTGTCTTCTAGAATTTCCAAACAATAACATACTTCTGTATCTTACATGTAAGGCTTTTACTCCCTCTAAAACACACACACACACACACACACACACACACACTTAACCCCTAAATGTTATTGTTTTAAAACTCTATTTATTTATTTATTTATTTATTTATTTATTTATTTATGTTATGGCCAGCTCAGCCTGTCCTGGGGGTGGGGCTGGCGCAGCATGTGGTGCCTGGGATCCAACTACGGTCCCTGTGGTTGCCTAAGCTTGCCTAAGCAGGCGCTTTAGACCACTGAGCCATCTCTCCTGCCCTAAAAGTTATTTTCAAGACCACATACCACATGTTAGAGGAGGTACTTTCTTCCAGGCTGTGCCCCTTAATAGCCATGCCACGGAAAGTTGCATACCTTTTATATGCCTGAGTTTCATCAGATATATAATAAGACAGGGGTCAGAGGGCTCATTTGGTGGGGTTATATTATATGAACTACCAACTCTAAAGCAGTCCCAACAGGACAGACCACTGGCAATGCCCATTGAACACTAAATATTCCCATTACTAGAACTACTGCTGCATCTTGGATGTTTGCCAGGTTTTATTTCAAAATAAAACCTAGTTTCCTAAATATCTGGAGAGGTTCTCCACTAAGTGTACACATTTTCCCAGAGTGCTATGGGTCTGTTCTTTCCATTACTACTGGTTGTTTTTTCCTTTGTGTATTTGCTTGTACCTTCTGCTCCACCCAAACTTCGCTGACTACTCTCTTTGTAATCGTCTGCTATGCATAATTTCATTTTTTAAAAAATTTAGACCAGAAACATCCAGACCTAGAAATCACACCTTCTGTCTGCACAGACTTCTAGAGCTTGTACATGCTGTTCGTAGGCACCGAGACCTTTGATTTTGGTTTGGATATACCACGAAAATGAACGACCTAGATGTTTCCTTAACTTTGTGAATGATTCTTTCCTGGCTACTGGCCATGCTGCTGGGAAACCACAAGGCAGACTGGTTTAAGGTACATTGAGAAAGACCTGGATGTACTGGAGTTGTCAGGGTAGCATGAACTTCTTAGGAACAAGTATGTGAGAATGTTGATCTGCTGTGTGTTCTTGCACAGATTCCAATTGATACAGAAAACAGCCTCCTTTATTGATTGGAAGGAAAATACCAGCAAAGGCTTTTTTTTTTTTTTTTGAGACAAGGTCTCACTATGCAGTTCACGTTGGCCTTGTGTTCATTTTTGTTGCCCCCAGGCTGGTCTCAAACTCAGAGATCCTCCTGGCTTAACCTCCCAAGTGCTAGGACTACAGGCATATCCACCACAACTAGTTCTGGGGCCACACAGTGGGTGCCCACATCCCCGGCAGGTGGGGCCAGGGATTGAACTCCTGTCCTTGTGCTCGCCAGCTAGGTGCTTATCTGTCTGGCCCTGGACTTTATTTCATTGTATTTTATTCATGTATTTAGGCCAGGGTCTACAGGGTTTCACTGTGTAGATCAGACTCATAGTGAGTCTCCTGTTTTCAGCCTCCCAAACACTGGGATTACAGACAAGCGCCACCACGCCCAGTCTCAATCATTGTCTCAGCATACCTTGGGGATATGGCATGCCGGGAATTGAACCCAGGCTGCTGCACTCTACCTAAGCAGGCGCTTTAGTCTGCTGCACTGTCTGGCTGCCCTGCCTCGGATTTTCTAATGAAAAATATAGAAATGTTTTTAAGACACTGAATTTTCCCCAGCATAGGTCCAACCATCATTCTATCTTAGTTTGAAAGTAGTATCTGCCAGATGCCAGCAAATGACATGGAATACAATAGAAGTTTTAAATATTGGCTGATAGCAGCTTCTGGGACACTTTTCTTGGGGTGGGGGGAGGGATGTAGATTCCACAACAGAGGCCTTAAAGCCAGCATCTGATTCCCACTGAGCCAAGGCAACTGTGGGGCCAGGTTCTCCTCCCCAACATATCTTCCTGGCAGTGCTAGGTAGGAACAGCAGTGCTAGTTCCAAAACAACCACACCCACAACTGTTCCTGAGGCCTCAGGATGCTCAAGAAAATACATGAGCCACCATATCTCTAGGATCAAGACAGTTGGAGTTGAATACTTGATAGTCCCTTCCTATCCAGCCCTGGCAATGGGCCTGGATTGTGATAACCTCTCTTTTCAAAACCAAAACCATATTAAATAATCCCTGTCATATTGGAAGAGAGACTACAAAAGCACTATCAGAAAACGCGCAGCTCCATGTGGTAGCTAAAGCTTCCCATTTAATGAACAAGTAGCTCTCACTCAGAAACAAAGAGTTCATCTCAGAGGCCCCAGAAAGCTTGTCCTCACAAGCAGCTTTGTAAAGCTGCGCCCATCAGTTAGGGGAAATACATTATTGCAACTATGTGACAGGCCGCTACTGAAATAATGTTGTTTGTGAATCAATATATTTTTTTAATTATTTATTTATTTAATGGCTGGCTCAGCCTGCCCTGGTGGTGGGGCAGGCGCAGCATGTGGTGCCGGGGATTGAACCTCAGTTCCTGCAGTTGCCTGAGCTTTCCTAAGCAGGTGCTTTAGACTGCTGAACCATCTCACCGGCCTCGTGAATCAATGTTAATAAATGTGTTATTCTGGATTATAATATTTGTATTTACCCAATTATTTGGGTAGTACTAGAATTTCTTTTCTAGAAAATTGGACTAAGAAAATGCGAAGCATCTTGGTTATATCTTCAAATACTGAAGGTCTGAAAAATCAGACCCTAAAGTAGAAGCTGCCGTCACAGTATCTGGGATGGAATGCCACCGCGTGGATGGGAAGCCAGCTAACAGTTCAACGCAGAAACCACTCACGACAAATGTGTTGGGAGTCATTCACAAAAACGAATAAGTCAGAACAGAGGTATCCTCTGGTTTTCTTGGACTTCCAGTGTTGATACAGAAAAACAACTTCATTGAGGAGCCTTTCAGCTCCTTAGCAGCAAGATCCCCTCATTACATTTGTTTCTCTGGACTGTCTTTGGGTCATGATGAAAGAGCAGAAGAAAGGCTTGGCCCCACCCCAGATTAGGTTCCCATAGCCATCCTACCCGATTCTTAAAGTGTCTTATTCTATCACAGCTGCCCCCCTACACACAAGGTGAAGGTCCCATCCACCACGGACATATGTGAAAAATACACTTTTGTAGATAGAAGAATCAGAAATAACTCCCCTCACTTTTTAAGTGGCCTTTATATTAAGATACCCCAGCCAGTGGGGCACAGGGCAGAGTTTTGAGCTGGGTGAGAAGGTTCTGGAATTCTTCTACGGCCTGCCTGTGTGCCGTGGAGTTTAGCACTAGGTGCTGGAAGAGATTGACAGGCTCAGCATTCCTAAATGTCTTGGGAATCGGTATGGTCAGAGGCAGGTAGGGGTTACCAATGAGGAAATGATGGAGGGACTTTTGCTGGAGACCTCGGCCCAAGAACCAGAGAAGATCTTGGAGCCGCTGACCGAGCATGCTGTGCTGCCAGTCCGTGAGGGGCAGCTGCAGCAAGAGGTGCATGAGGGCTGTTTTGAAGTGGTAGGAGGTGAGGATGGGGCAGGATGCCCCCTTGGGTAACCTCTGGCAGTCCTGGAGACTCAGAATAATCTGGAGGCACTTGAGGTGGCAGGTATTCTCCGGGGCAAAGCGTCCTACCAGTTTCAGGAACAGGTGCTCACAGGCTGCAAAGGACTCCGGCCAGTGCACGCTGGTGAGCCGCTCCTGTTCTGGGGCCTGGCTCACCAGGTAGACCAAGGTGTCCTCCCGCTGCACACCCAGGACCAAGCTGATGAAGAGAACACGGCCTGAGCGGTAGTCCAGCCTGAGCTTACAGGAGGTAGTGGATGGTGGGAGACTGAGCTTAAAGTCGTACTTGTGGGCCACGAGTGCCCAAGCATTGCCCACCATGCTCTGGAGCCACTGCACAGTTTTGTACACATCCAGGTGGACGCCAGTGCAGAAAGACGCCTTGATGGAGCTGTTACACTTGCCTGAGCCCCCCAAGGAGCCTCTCTGGTGGTGCACCAGGCACAACACGTCCCCCAGGAGCTTCTCACGCTTGCACACACATTCAGACTCCACCAGCACGCTGCCACAGCGGTGGCCGAGGGCTGGATCCCTCATCTCCAAGACAAACGTGGTGCCCTGTGGTGGAACAATTGGCACCAGGACTTCAAATTTCTGGGTCTCACGGACAACTCCACACTTTTCAAAGGCAGCCCCAATGCCCACGCAGTCCTCCAACTGCAGGTGAGCTTCTGGCCGGCTGATCACCCGACAGGCCTCTATGAGATCATCCACAAAGCTCTCCACAAACTCACAGGTGCCCGACAGGTCCCGAATGGCATTTTGGATGTGCTGTTTGTAAAAGGATTCCAAGGCCTCCTGGGAGGGGAAGTTAGCGAGCCAGTTGGAAGACAGGACAGATATGACCCGGACTTCCTCCTCCTCATCGCTGCTGGAATCAAAGGCTGGCTCTTGCTGCATGCTCTGGCGGAGGAGCTCAAAGATGAGAAAGAGGCAAAAGAGGCCGGCATTCCACAGGTTTCCCAGCATCCAGGCCAGAGGCCCCTCCTGGCCAGCAGCCTGGAATGGCCACCTCTGGTCTTTCTTCCCCAGCACTAACTGGTCCTTGGATCTGTCTCCTCGCCAGAGGTCCTCTGCCTTCTGTTTCTGCTCGGCTGCTAGCTTCCTCGCTTCAAACTCTATGTCCAACTGCCGCATCTCCTCACTCAGCCGCTTTTCCAACTGCCGGCTCCTGGCTAGTGTGTCCAGGTCCATCCGGTCACTGACCATCAGGGGGTGGTGAACCACGTACATGACTGCCAAGAACAGCAGGCTTATCACAGCCATGGAGGCCTCAGCATCTGCAGGAGGAGGAGGAGGAGGAGGATGGGAGTCAGGGGTTCATCTTCTAGACACATCTGCTCTCCAGTGCATAATCCCCAGAGCCTTGGGACCCCAAGTCCTGGATGCCAGCTACTCAGGAGGAACAAAAAGCTCTCAGGGCTGGGCTTGCCCAGAGCAAGGGTGGTCTGCTGGGGAGACAGGGAAAAAGGAGACAGTGAGACGTGCCATGCCACTCTGTCTCACAACTGCTTTCCTTCCACATAGTGGGTGGCATTCGGGCTTCAGGAGGGTGGACATGGGACTGTTTTCATTTCAGTGTAGGACAGGGAGGAACCCCTTGTGGCAGGGTGTCCTCACCCGACTAGTCAGTCCACCTTGGGCACCAGGTATGATCCCAGGAGCTCCCTTCCACAGGCAGAGAGCATGAGACTGTCAGGGCCACAAAGTCCCTGTCCCCAAACAGCAGCCCCAGAACCCAACTGCGGCATCTCGCTTCCTCTGTGACTTCACAACGTTCCAACCGCTCTGGCTGGTGCTCAGACCGCCCAGCCTCGCCCTCTGAGGTCCCCAGGGAGCTGCTGGATGCCCCGTCTGCCCAGCTCTACTTGCCCAGGCCAGTGCGTGCAGGACGCTGTGCCCAGGGGCCACCCAAGTCAGCAATGGAATACCCCCGGCTCCCCACCCACCACCAAGCCTGAAGCTTCCGACTTCACCCCAACCCTTCACAAGCTACAGGGTTTACCGAGATTCGCGACGAGCTGAGCCCTGTGGACTCTGGAGCCACCCAGGGGCTCCCCTCGCTGGGTCCTTTCACCCTTTCCAGATCCTTGCTAAATTTCACAAGATACCTAGATCTTTGATTCAAGGCGGGGCCCCGTTCCCATTTACAACTTCCCCAAATTCCACGCCCTGACTCTCCCGACCACACCGAGGCCCCACCCACCTCCGGGGGTCCCCCCCCCACGAGGTTTCTCACCTGGCGTCAGCAGGAACACGGCCTTAAAGAGACAGCTCGGCTTGACCGCCCCTGCTTTCTCTCCGGCCCGTTGGTTGCTCTGGATTCATCTCCCGAACCAGCCACGGGAGCGGACCTGATTTGTTCTCCCGAAGAAAGAACCATGTTCGTCCAAGCGTCTGAAGGGCAGCTCGCTAGGGCCCTGCTACGCACCACGCGGCGCTCGTCTCCAAGAGCCCCGCCGTCCAGCCCCGCCCCGCCCACCCAAGAAGCCCCGCCCACCCCTGTCCCGCCCCTCCGGGCCAAGCTCCTCCCACTCAGCCTCGCCCAGTCGGGAGCCATAGGTGCTTGCTTGTCCTGGGTGTGGTTCCCAGCCCGGATCTTTCGGACCAGTGGAAGAGCATTGGGTGCAGGATCTCACAGCCGCTCTACTCGGCCACCGTGCGTGCTGTCGGCCTCATTCAGCTCAGCACGCGAAAAACCCACACTCACTGTAAACTTGGCCAAAAGAGGAACCGATCTGGGAAAGCCCCGCTCCCTGCGGACTGCCTCTGAGCAAAGGGGAGTTGGAGCTGTTTCCGGCGTCCTAAATGCGCCTGCTCCTACCCACATACCCCAGGTGTGATCTCCAACCCCTTTCTCTATCAAAGTGACTCTGGTGAAAGGACAGCACGCGAGCATCTGGCTAGGATTCTTACTCTGAGGTGGCAAGCACTGCCCTTTCAAAGAAAAAAGCCCCCTTTTGCCTTTGGGGAGTAAGAATGTCAGATCATGCTCTGTGGTACTCCAGCTACTATAATCCCAGCTACCCTGGAGGCTGACGTAGGAGATTGCTCGTAGACAATATAGTGAGACTCTGTCCGGAAATTTAAAAAAACATAGTGACAAACTGTCTCAAACCCCATCCCCAAATAAAACAGAAAAGGGAGGGGATATCGTTTAGTGCTAGAGCACTGACCTAGAATGCAGGAGGAAGCCTAGGTTCAATCCTCCAGTGGTGTGGAGGGGGAATTGAGGCTTATCACATACTAAGAAAGAACAGGGCGCTGGGGAGATAGCTCTGTGGCACAAGTGCCTGCCTGGCAAGTGCAAGGTCATGAGTTTGAACCCTGGTCCCGCCAAAAAAAAAAAGAGAAAGAACGGACTTCCTGAAAGGGATATGCAGAATGTCAGAAAGAATCCTTCTATCCTGTATCTTCCAGCCCTTTTCCTTTTTTTTTTTTAATTTTGAGATAAGATCTTGGTAAGTGACTGAGTTGCTCAGGCTGGGCTTAAACTTTCAAACCTCCTGCCTCAGCCTCCCAGAGGGCCAAGATTACAAGGGTGCACGGCCACGCCCAACGAGCAGTGCCGTTTAGCTGTAGAGCAGTAAAGACTACCCGGCTGAAAATGACTTGACGTTTCCAAGTTAATGTTTTATAGATATTTTTGCAGAACTGGGGTTTGGGCTCACGACTTTGCACTTGCCAGGCAGGCACTTGTGCCACAGAACTATCTCCCCCGCCCCCTCCAAGTTAATGTTTTATGAATCTGAGGAGCCTTTCTGGTTAGCCCTGTGGTTTAAGCACCTGTGCGGGAAACAGTCAGGCACAGGGGACGACGGTTCAATCCCCAGACCCACCCTTAAGGCAGCCTGTGTCAGCCAAAAAAAGAAAAAAGAAAGAAAGAAAGAAAAAATCCTTTATTAATCTGAACGAAAAGTGGACCACAACTTACTGTGGAATATTAGTGCATCTGGGCAATGAGAATTAAATTTTTTTTTTAATTTTATTTATTTATTTGTTTGCTTGTTGTGTTTGTTTCTTTATTTATTCATTTTGTGGCTGGCTCAGCCTGCCCTGGTGGTGGCGCTGGCGCAGCATGTGGTGCCGGGGATCGAACTGCAGTCCCCGCAGTTGCCTGAGCCCTCCAAGCAGGCGCTTTAGACCACTGAACCATCTCGCCGGCCCTAAAAGTACATGTTTAGGCCGGCGAGATGGCTCAGTGGTCTAAAGCGCCTGCTTAGACAGCCACAGCAACTGCAGTTCGATCCCCAGCACCACATGCTGCACCAGCCCCAGCCCCAGGGCAGGCTGAGCCGGCCATAACACAAATAAATAAATAGATGAGGTTTAAAATAAAATAAACTTTAAAAAAAAAAATACATGTTTAGCTGCTCACGGTGGTGCGTGCCTGCAACCCCAACTATTAGGGAGACTGAGGCAGGTGGAACACAAGTTTGAGGTCAGTCTGGAAAACTTAGCGAGAACTTGTCTCAAAATAAACATTTTAAGCAGGGCAGGGGGAGGCTAGTAATATAGGTCAATTTTAGAGCACTTGCCTAGCTTGCTTAAGACCTCAGTACCACAAAAAAAAGTTTGGTTGATTGATTTTGGAGGTGCTACGAGCCTCTTAAACATCCAGGGCCTCTTATTCACACTGTGCCACTAAACTATACTCGTAGCCCTGTTTTATTTGATTTTGAGTTCAGCATTGAGATTAAGCATTTTCTACATGAGAAGAACTGCCATCAACCACTATTTCCAAACTGCTGGGAAGCTGAAGCAGGAGGATTACCATGAATTTGAGGCTACACAGTGAGTTCAAGGCCAGCCAGAACTACAAAGTTAGGAGCTGGGCAGATAGCTCTGTGGCACAAGTGCCTGCCTGGCAAGTGCAAGGTCGTGAGTTGGAACCGTGGTCCCGCAAAAAAAAAAAAAAAAAAAAGAAAATAACAACAAATGCAAGAAATTAGAGCCCCTGTTTCCAAAACCAGCCATAAAACTAGAATTCTTGCACTAAGCTTCCCCAGCCTTTTGTTTCAAACTAGTAATAAAAACATTCTCTGATCTACCTTTGTCCAAGTAGGAGGTCATAAAATTCTCATTCCAGCAAGTCCTGCCCCATTCTGGAGAGGAGGAAATGTAACACGTGAGAGGCCCAGGAGGCTTGAGGGGGTGGGGAGGTGGTATTAAAAAAAAGTAAGAATCCAAACAGACAGGCTTTACTAGGTTTCCTTACCTGCTGTCACTGTTAACTTACAGTGACAGTAACTCTTGTCCAATTCCATTTCCAAACATCTGTCCCTGCTTCATCAAATAGCATTTTCCAGATTGGGAGATAAAACTCAGTGGTAGAGCACAGATATGCACAAGGGCCTGGGCTTGCCCTCAGCACTACAAAAAAGAAAAGAAAGAAAAATAAAAGGAAGAGGGCCAGAGATATAGCTCAGCAGCATAAGCGCCTGCCTGGCAAATACAAGGTTCAGAGTTCCATCCCCGGTACCACATAAACAAATAAATAAATAAAAGGAAAAGGAAGAGTTGGACATTTGAACATAGTTGGGAAGTTGAGGCAAAAGGATCATAAATTCAAGGTTAGCCTGGACTATATAGCAAAGCCCTGCCTCAAAAAAAGAAATCCTGGCCAGGCGTGGTGGCACATACCTATAATCCAAGCACTTGGGAGGCTGAGGCAGGAGGATCAGTGTGAGTTCAAGACCAGCCTGGGCTCAAGGCCGGGCTGAACTGCATAGAGAGACTCTGTTTCAAAAAGATAAAAAAGAAAGAAAGAAAGAAAGAAATCCTACACAAGTGCCTGCGTAGCAAGTGCAAGGTCTTGAGTTCAACTCCTGGTACAAAAAAAAAATAAATAAATAAATAAATAAATAAATAAATAAATAAATAAATCTTTGGTCGAGTGGTACTAGTTAAGTGTCCCTGCAAGATTTAGTGACATTTTGCAAGCTGGGTAATCAGGCAAGTTTACTGAGGAACACAAAGATTTTTTTTTACAAAGGATGGGTAGACTCCAGGAGTTCCTCTGTTTGAGTATAAGTGGGAGGGAGAGGTTTGTTCTAAGAACTTGAAGAGGGCTGTTGTAGAGAGAATGTTTGATAAAAACGGGGTCTTCAGTAGAGAAAGGCAGTCAACTCTGTGCGACCCCACAGGAACAGCTGGGTTCTCTCCAACCTGCCTCCTTCCTCCAGCTGATGCTTCCCGTTATCCCAAAACAGAAAGAACGCCAGGGACAAGTGACAGCTCCTTCCGTTTCCAGGATCAGGGCCCCAGGGGACAGAGCACAAAGAGGGAAAGATGTCTGAAGGGGCCAAAAAAGAAAGTATAGTGTGGTCACTGTCAAAGGTATCCAAGCTTACTATATAAATAAATCTACACTGACAAATTTGGGAAATCGTCTATGAACTACCGAGTGGGGTAAAAAAGCAAGTCATGGAGGGCCGGCCAAATAGCTCAGCGGATTAAAGCGCCTGCAAGCAGGCGCACTGGCTGGGGTTTGAACCCCAGGCCTGGGTGGCCCAGCAATTGAGACGGGGTGTGGTGGCGCATGCCTGTAATCTCAGCTCTTGGGAGGCTGTAAACAGGTGGCTCACTATGAGTCCAATCTAGTAGTGAGAACCTGTAGACCCTTCCCTAAGATTAAAAAAAAAAAAAGCAAGTTATGGAAAAATAGCAGAGTCCTAAGCAATAATCCCTCAGATTCGTTGAGATTCTGAGTCCAAACACTGGAAAATAATAGGTTGGGGAAGAAAATAAGAGAATTAGATCCCCAGGAACCAGGAAGGATTTGACAGGAAAATTAAAGCCTACACAAAAATTGAACACAATGGAGAAGGGAAGGGACAGGCTGTACTTTTCCCCCAGCTTCCAGCTTGTGGGAAAGGGAAACTAAATCTATAGAGACAAAGTGAAAGCTGGGAACCTTCAGGCTGTAGGAAGGTGGCACAGACAAGTGGGCTCTGTGAGCCACAGGGACAGTATGGGATTCTGCTTCCACGTGAGTTCTTTGACAGGCAGCAGCCCGTGAGTGACTTCAGCCCAAATGCCTGCCACGTCTCTGGAGGGCGTTGTTGGTCAGATGCCAGTGTGGAGAAGAAATGATTGTTTGGGGGCCGGCGAGATGGTTCGGTGGTCTAAAGCGCCTGCTTAGGAGGGCTCAGGCAACCGCGGGGACTGCAGTTCGATCCCCAGCACCACATGCTGCACCAGCGCCACCACCAGGGCAGGCTGAGCCAGCCACAAAATGAATAAATAAAGAAACAAACAAACACAACAAGCAAACAAATAAATAAAAATAAAATTAAAAAAAAAAAAGAAATGATTGTTTGAACCTGGAACTCAGAGCAGCTACAGAATAGCTTCCCTTCTGGGGTCCCAGGGCTATTTCCCACAGTGACTGGGTAAGATACAGTCACAAGGGACAGCCGCGCTCGGGAAACCATCAGGCGGGAAGAGACCTATGTTGACATCCAATATATCTCAGGCAATACTACTGTAACCGATTTGTTTGATATTAACATGGTCACATAATTGTCACTTTTTCTGTAAACCAATATGCAGATTACCTTTGTGACACTAACAATGCTAAAATATATTTTCAGAGAATTTGGTGTTCAGCTAATTACAGTGACGTGCGCACGCGTGCGCACACACACACACAAACACATGCATGCACGCACACACGCACACACACACATACAGACTCCAAGATGTTAAGATATTGGGGCCATGGCAAAGAACTATAGCTGGCCAAAGCACATCACTGAAAAGTGACCAAAGAGATCTCTTTATTAGCAACAAAGTTTTTCTACTGTAAGCATCCATAGACCTCAGCACAAAACAAAAAACAAGACGTAACATGAGAAGACAACAAGATGCCCCCAAAACTCCCAATTCCGCTGAAACTAATCCAGAGGGCACTAAGAGATAAACTAGCATAAACTAGCACCTCAATTACTTGAACGAATAACAGCCAGGTGTGTTGGTGCACATCTGTAATCCCAGCACTCGAGAGGCTGAGGCAGGAGGATCAGTGCGAGTTCGAGACCAGCCTGGGCTACAAAAAGTGAGCTCAAGGCCAGCCTGAACTGCATAGCGAGACCCTGTCTCACAAAGACAAAAAAGGAAAAATAACAGAGGAGGTAAGAAAACAGATCAGCAAAGTGCTCAGGGGGAGCAAAGAAGGTATACTAAACAGATAATGGAAGTAATCATTAAAATATTCCTGGAACTTTCAGAAGACACTAATAAAAAATCTAGATGAAACGTTACAAAATATGAATGACCATGCAGCAAAGAAGTATGATCCATCGGCTGGGGAGATAGCTCAATCGTCTAAGCACCTGCCTGGAAAGCTCAAGGACCTGGGTTCAATCCCCAGTATGGCACACTGGCTGCACCTAACCAGCCACGGAAACCAGGTGTGGTGGCACATGCCTGTAATCCCAGAGCTGGAAAGACTAAGACAGGAAGATCACTATGAGTCCAAGCTGTGTAGCGAGACCCTGTATCAAATACAGAAGTCTTTTTTTTTTTTTAATTTTATTTATTTATTTATTTGTTTGCTTGTTATGTTTGTTTGTTTCTTTATTTTATTTATTTTGTGGCTGGCTCAGCCTGCCCTGGTGGTGGGGGCTGGCGCAGCATGTGGTGCCGGGGATCGAACTGCAGTCCCTGCAGTTGCCTGAGCTTTCCTAAGCAGGCGCTTTAGACCACTGAACCATCTCGCCGGCCCGCATAAGTAAGTCTTTTAAAAACCCATAAACATTCTATTTGACCCAGTTACTCCTCCTAAGTATCTTCTCAAATGAGTTAATGATGTCATGTTACAGTGACACGGGTAAACCCATGTTTACAGCATCACAATTCATAATAGCTAAATTGTGGAAGCAGCCCATATGTCCATCAGTAGATGAATGGGCAAGGAAAATGTGACAATGATACTCGATGGAATATTGCTCTGCACTAAAGAAGGATAGACCAGTCATTTGTAGGAAAACGCATGCATCTTGAGAACACAGTGTTTTTGGTTTTTTTGCAAGACTGGGGTTCAAACTCATAACCTTACACTTGCTAGGCAGGCACTTGTGCCACAGAGCTATCTCCTCAGCCCCAAAACCCAAAAATAGAAAATACAAAATAGAAAACAGACAATGAGGGAAAAAAAGAAAGCCAGGAAGTTATTATAATCCCACATGGATAATGTATCTAAAAATATACCTTGAGAGGCTAAGGAGTTAGCTCTGTGGTCGCAGCGCCTGGCTGGCAAATGTAAGGATCCAAGTTTGATCCCCCGTACTGGGTACACTGAGATGGCCATCAAAACTGGGTGTGGTAGCCAGGCATGGAGGTGCATGCCTGTAATCCCAGCACTTGGGAGGCTGAGGCAGGAGGATAGATGTGAGTTTGAGACTAGCCTGGGCTACAAAGGTGAGCTCAAGGCCAGCCTGAACTGCATAGTGTGACCCAGTCTCAAAAAGACAAAAAAACCAAACCAAACCAAAACAAAAAAAAGCTGGGTGTGGTGGCGCACACTTGTAATCCTGGGCCTGGGAAGGCTGAGATAGGAAGATCATTACAAATTTGAGCTACCGTAGTGAGACTCTAAAAATATACCTTGTGTTATGATTTGTGTCTAGGTGTCCCTCCAAAGCCTCAAGCAGTCATGGGGCTGCTTCTGGAATTCATAATTGATCATTGTGGAAATGGGTGCTGCCTCTCCCCTGGGGCAGGTGATTTGCATTTCAGTGTAAGGTAGGAAGGGAAGTCAGCTGCTTGAGCTGCTGCTAGCTGTCCCACTTTTGCCCACCGCCATGGAAGGTTGCCCTCTCCCATGTGCCACTCTGCCTTGGAGCCAGCTGAACATGGACTGAAACCTCCAGTAACTGTGAGCTAAATAAACCTTTCTTTCCCTCATTTTGAATGTCAGGTATTTGTCCCAGCAACGACAGCAGAGTAATTAAGACACCTTGATATAAATGTCTTGTATGTCGTTTTGGGCTATTAGTTTAGCTCTTAATCTGTGTTAATGGCAATTAACTTATTAAAGACTTATGAAAAGAGAACAAAACATTGCTTTAAAAAGTAGGCTGGGGGGCCCGGTAAGGTAGTTTAGCAGTCTAAATCACCTGCTTAGGCAAACTTAGACAACCACAGGGACCGTGGTTTGATCCCTGGCACCACATGCTGTGCCAGCCACACTCCCAGGGCAGGCTGAGATGGCCATAATATGAATAAATAAAGTCTAAAAAGAAAATAGGCTAGGCCAGGGAACTCAGCACAAGGGCCTGATTTCAATTCCTGGTACCAAAAAGAGGGGCACTGTAGGGGAATGGGGAAAAGGAATTCAAATGTATTGTGTAGGTGCACCAACCCCCGGAATGCATGTGATCATTATATACTGCAAACATGTAGTGATAAAAATTTAAAATTTCAAGCAAGGCCCAGGGAGATGGCTCAGTGGCATAAGTGCCTGCCTGGCAAGTGCAAGGTCTAGAAAGAAAGAAAGAAAGAAAAAGAAAGAAAGAAAGAAAGAAAGAAAGAAAGAAAGAAAGAAAGAAAGAAAGAAAGAAAGAAAAGAAAGTTTTAAGCAAAAAAGCTACTTACAAAGGGTCATCTATGGCTTAACTCTGTGTGTGTGTGTGTGTGTGTGTATGTGTGTGTGTGTTGCATACCTAGGAAAAAGTCTCAAAAGGGCCTGAAAATGTTCACAGCGAGTCAGTGTGGAGAGACTACCTGCAAGCGCCTTTGCGGGTGGCACAGGACAGAGTCTTGCTTTGACCTTGAACTTACCATGTAGCCCAGGGTGGACTCCAACTCCTGGCGATCTGCCTGCCTCAGCCTCCCCAGTGCCGGTATCATGGGTGTGTGCCTCTGTGCCCTGTTAAGTACAGGATTCCTCTAGCAGTGGCTTTCCCTGCTCTTTGCCTTGAGTGTCCCCATTTCAGGCTGCTCTGAGCCTGCGTGCGTGGGCTGCGCTCAGCCCCACTTCCTGCCACAGAGCTGGGGAGGATGTGAGTTGGGTTCCTGCAAGAGAACCTCTCCCTGAAGTTTCCCAACACACTCAGCTTTTTCCTTAAAGCAGCTGGGGCTGGAGGTGTAAGGAATGAATCAGTTATACCGAGGGAAAGAGCAGCTCTGTCCCAGAACACAAGGCTGAATGTTTACTTTTACATTTACATATGCAATATATGCAAATTATTTCTCTACCCTCAAAGCTCTCTACCCTCCTGGCTGACCTTTATCTTGGTTTTGGGGCCTGCTGACTCAGCGTCAACAACCTATTGCCTTTTGACTGTGGCTTCAGGGCTTGCTGGCCTGTAGGACTCTGTTGGTGCCTGAGGTATCCTGGGGGAAAATGGTGGCAGGAATAAGGTAAAAATAGACAAGAAGAGCTGAGTCAGATGGGCGCCCGACACCCCACACACACACACAGCAGTAGGGGCATTTATTTATAACTTTGCAAAGTTGCCTCGTGACTAATAGCTGACATGGACCAGGCAGGATGCTTTTGTCAAGACTGATGTAGCTTGATGGCTTTAGGCGCTGTGGCTTTGTCCTCCCCTCACACACAGGACCAATTTCCAGGGCCAGTGGCTCCCAACCCTGGCCCACTGTCATGACAAGTTTAAATCCTTTCTCTCCAAGCAGCTGCGGTCTGGAATCTGACCAAGCTTACACACGCCTTACTGTGCCTGTTTCGTGGGATGGTGGCAGAAGATGCGGGGCTGTGGGGTCAGAGATGTGAGGTGTCACTACTCCAGTACAGCTAAGTTCTCCACTCTCCCTGAAGGGCTGAGATAGACGCGGGGCATGCAGTGGTTTGCATTGCAGGCCAGGAGTTTGATTCTAGTGAAACCACTTTTTCATAGCAGTTGTTTTCCTTCCCTTCTTTCTTTTTTTGTCTTTTTGAAACAGGGTCTCACTATGCAGTTTAGGCTGGCTTTGAGCTCACTTTTTATTTATTTACTTATGCGACTGGAGTTTGAACTCATGACCTTGCACTTGCCAGGCAGGCACTTGTGTCACGGAGCTATCTCCCCAGCCCCATTGAGCTCACTTTTGTAGCCCAGGCTGATCTCGAACTGGCACTGATCCTCCTACCTCAGCCTCCCAAGTGCTGGGATTACAGGCGTGCGCCACCATGCCCGGCTCGCAGGTCTTTTCTTTGTTCCTATGGAAATTATTTCTTTATCCCTCAAAATTGCTCATTACATGCACAATTCTGAGAAAAAGGCTAGTAAAATGTGAGGGGACATCACAGTGACAGACCCTTAATCCCAGCACTCGGAGAGCCTGAGGTAGAAACACTGCAAATTTAGGAGCACTTGTCTAGGATGAATGAGGCCCTGGGTTTCATTCGAGTGTTGTAGGCAGCTGAATTAGATGGAAATGTTAGAGGCAGTCAGACAGGGCCAGGCTCTCTAGGACAACATGGAAGACAAGGTGACTTTAGAGACAGACACTCCTCCGCCGTGGGCCAGGTCTCAAGAGGAGCAAATAAATATAGCTACATACTTCCTTAGGGATAGGCATCAGGGATTGATACTCTTAATTAGGTATCAATCACCTTGAAAGACCCTGGAAAGAGTCACAAGCCCAAGCTCAATAGGTGGTGTTCTTGCCCACTTGCTACGTGACTTGCCTTCCCATTGGATCCCGATTTTAATTAATTTTACCTGAGCAACGGTGCTTGCAATCTCATCGACCATAGTCTTTGTCCCACCTCATACCTACCTAAGTGAGTTTCCACGTCTTCTCTATAAAAGTCTCTGGAAGAGACAGCTTTCCAGGGACTCCCACTCGGACCCCTCTCCTGTCTCTCGGACAGAAGCTTTCTTTCCCTCAATAAATCTGTTCTGCTCATTACCTCCATTTGCTCTTAAAATTCATTGTTCGGTTTTAGAGAACACAAACTCGTCCCAGGTACTTTTCAGGTTGGGGATCAGTTTTCCCTGTATCATTTGGAGGTTCCGTATTGGAGGTCATCCACCCTGGGATCAGTTTTTTCTTCCTGCATTACTAGCACTGGAAAGGGTAAAAAAAAGTGGCCAGTGATAGGCTCTGGCCCTCGTATAAATTGCTGAATGATCATGGTGGGCAGCTTGCTGTAGGCAGCTGAATTAGAAATATTATAGGCAGTCAGGACGAGGCCTTCAAGGAGACAAGATGGAAGACAAGGCGAAACTTTACAGCTTTGCAAGAGACAGGAACTCCCGGGGCTGGCGAGGTGGTTCAGTGGTCTAAAGCGCCTGCTTAGGAAAGCTCAGGCAACTGCAGGGACTGCGGTTCGATCCCCGGCACCACATGCTGTGCCAGCCCCACCACCAGGGCAGGCTGGGCCAGCCACAAAATAAATAAATAAAGAAACAAACAAACACAACAAGCAAACAAATAAATAAATAAATTAAAAAAAAAAAAAAAAAAAAAAAAAAAAAAAAAAAAAAAAAAAAAAAAAAAAAAAAGAGACAGGAACTCCCATCTATGGACCAGACCTCAAGACAAAAGAAGAAACAAATGTAGCCACATACTTCCCTAGGACTATGCGTCAGGGATTGATATTCTAAATAGGTATCAATCACCTTAAAAGAGCCTAAAAGAGGGGCTGGTAAGATAGCTCAGCAGTCTAAAGTGCGTCTAATTAGCATCTCAAGAAACAGAGAGGGGGGGGGGGGCCCGGGGAGATAGCTCCAAGGCACAAGTGCCTGCTGGGCAAGTGCAAGAGCATGAGTTCAAACCCTGGACCCACACACCAAAAAAAAAGAAGAAGAAGAAGAAATGGAGAGCAATAAACAAAGCCCAGGGGCAGCTGTAGTCCGTTAACTGAGAATCTCAGAAAGCTGGGACTCCAGGTGATAGCGGCTGCACCTGTGGGCTCTCTGTTGCTTCCTCCCTTGCTTGGAATGTTAATGGGAAGATCTGTATGAACCTAGTAACAAGGAAAAGGTGGAAGTCGATGGAAAGCATCACGTTCGTGACTATGCACATGATCCTCCTTTACTAGTGTGATTATGCACGGGATCACGTTCGCTAGCCCTAAATAAAGCTGAGTTGCTTTTGGGGTTCTTTGCTCACTGAGGGACAAATCTCAGTGAGTCCTCTGAGCTACCTACCTTCATCACGTCTTCTCAGTCATTTCTTTTGGCACCAACTCATAACATACAACAGTCTTGCCCTATAAAAGTCCCTGGAAGAGACAGCTTCCTGGGGACAACCTGCTTGGGCCCCCCCTTCTGTCCTCCTCTTGCTTTCTTTCCCAATAAACTATTCAAAACCTCGGTCTTGTTCCTAAAATTCATTCTTCGGTTTTTGAGAACACGAACTTGTCCGTATCTTTCAGGTCAGGAGTGTGAATTTTCCCTACATCATTTGGAGGTTCCCTGTATCGTTTGGAGGTCATCCACAGGCGATCAGTTTTTTACACTGCATCCATCTAATATGGCGGAAGCCATTAAAACAATAGCCTATCTTCCCCAAGACCACCTCTCCCTTCTGCTCCAACTCAACCCAGGGTGCAATTTCCTTTCACCCTTTCTACCACGTCAGGGAAGAACCCTAATAATCAGTTTCTCAGGTATCTAAACATCCCCCACTCAAAACTCCACTCCTGACAAAAGGTGATGAAAGCCTCAGCCTCCCTCTGTTCAACTCCAGAGAATCCCTCACTTCCGCAGATTCTCTCTGTGTCCTCAAAGATAATAAAGCCCCCTTTCCTTTTTCCTCTGCCTGTTCCTCTGTTGCACAGGTGCTTGAAAAAAAATCAGCCAGGGCCTTGTATCCTTGGCATCCTGAGCTAAAAAGATAACAAGGACACCCTAGCAGGGCGGCTGTGAGGGTGACATGAGGTGAACACCTGGATATACCGCTGTGCATCCCGCAAATGCTCCTTATTGCATTAGAGTTCATCACTGAAATTAATGCAGTTCTAAATGTAGCACGTTCCTGAATATGTGCCAGAGGTGACTGTGTCCTCCTTGAAGAGTAATTTAAGTGCCATAGGAAGAAAAGATTCCATTTCCAGAGCCATAAAAATGTATTGAATGTCTTGCTTCTTAGATATTTTTAAATGACATTACAAGTCACTTGTTCATACTTTTGTTTTCCGGTTGAACACATAACTTACTGGCTTAAATCCAATCATTTGCTAATCAACTGTTGCAAAGTATATGCCATCTTTTTTTTCTTTCTTTTTTTTTTGGAACCAGGGATTGAACTCAGGCCCTTGCACTTGCCAGGCAAGCGCTTATTCTACTGAGCTTTTTTCTCAGCCCTTGGTTTGCTTTTTGAGACAGCATTTTGCATGTAGTTCAGCCTGGCCTCAAACTCACTGTGTAGCTTAGGTTGGCCTCGGGCTCATGGTGACCCTCTTGTCTCAGCCTCCTGAGTGCTAGGATTACAGGAATGTACTACCAGGCCCAACAAGATTTGATGGTATTGATTCACCTGCTTAATCCTAGCTGCAGTGCTGTCAAACCTTTGCTTTGGGGGCTGGCAAGATAGCTCAGTGGTCTAAAGTGTCTGCTTAGGAAAGCTTAGGCAACCGCAGGGACTGCAGTTCGATCCCCGGCACCACATGCTGCACTAGCCCACCTCCAGGGCAGGCTGAGCCGGCCATAACATGAATAAATGAATTAAAGAAAAATTAAGAAATAAAAATTTTTAAAACCCAAAAATCCTTTGCTTTGTATCATTAGCACGATCAATTTTCGTTTTGAAAATTTCCCACTTATTTATTTTTTTCTTTCTGAGACAGGAACTTACTTTGTAATTCAGGATGGTCTTAAACTCACTATGTAGCCCAGGCTGGCCCACAATTCACAGTGATCTTCCTGCCTCAGCCTCTCAAGTGCTGAGATTACAGATATACCCCATCACACCTGGTTCTACTCATTTTAT
>PVKN010003431.1:0-37312 GCA_004027915.1 Capromys pilorides
ATGTGTGGCTGATTACTACTGAAGAAGGGAAGAGAAAGAATGCATGCAGTGGGAGTGCTTCTGTGGCCCTCAGCTTCAGCTCAGGCTGCCATTCTCTCCCCTAACCCTGACCAGATCATGCCAGTACAGCAGTAGTTCATTCCTCAGCAGTAACCCTGGGTATATTGAAAGTTAGCCTCTGGGAGGAACAGAACTGAAGAGGGGAGTGATGTAGGGTGAGGCACTTGGCCAACTGCTCAACTTAGCAATTTTCTATCATGCCCCCTTTTAAGCTGGTGAGCTGGGCTTTGGTTTTTCCCAGGTCATGCACACTTTTAATTTATTTGAGAGAAATTCTAGTTGTATTTTCACTCCAGTATCTTGTATTTTTTATTTGTGATTTAAGAAATGTGAAGAAAAAATACACAGACATATAATGGCTAACAGTGTTTCTTTCATTGTTCTAGAGCTAACCACTCCAAAAATTGTTTGGTAACATCATTTAGTGTAATTAATTGTAACATATTCTTTTAAATAAATTGATTTATTGATGAAACAGTTCTTTTGTTTTCTAGACTACAAGTCCTTTGGGGTGTGTGGGAAGAAGAAAGAGGACCCTTTGAGGCTTGAATTAGAACTGTCAGCCTGAAAATGAGAAAGAACATTTATTTAAGCAGTTTTCCTAGTAGCTAGTGGGGCAGTCTTTGGAGGGCAGGAGATGGGGAAGGACAGGGAAAGGAGAAATAGGCAGGCTCTGCTTATGATCGCTTCTTTGAAATTCTTTCTTGTCCCTCAACTCTCAGAGTTGATGAGGCTTGTCCCTTCTGGCTATCAGCAGGCACAGAATCCTTTTAGTCACAGGACTCCTTTCCCAGCTGAATACAGATAAAACCTGTAAGAGCCCTTGAGACAGACCTCTCAGCGTTGTCCTCTCAGCAACATCTAGGTGCTTTGTCACTTTTTAGTAACTCAGGAAAAAGTTAATTTACTGTATTTATTGGTTACCTCTTCTGCCTTGTCCAACAGGGCCAGCACACTATAAGTTACTTAAATGATTAAGAAACTACCACTGGATGTCTAGACTGGATGGTACAAAGCCTGTGTCGAAACTAGAAGATTCCAAAACCAAAATCTTTTCTCTCTCCAAATCAGTCTCTCTCTTGTCTCTCTCTGTCTCTTTGGTACAGGGGATTGAACTTGGAACCTTGCCCTTGCCAGGCAGGTGCTTATGTAAAATCTGATATTTTACATAATATCAGATTATAGAAATCTGAAAATGAAAACATGTCACCCCTAATGAATGCCCAGACACTACTAGATGCTTGGTGGGTAGTATTCCCACCTTGTGTGTACACCCCGAATAATAAGGGTGGTCCTTCTGCTGCCCTTCACTTTTACAGAGGGATCCCAAATGCTGGGCCTATTTACATCCTCCTCTCTGTGCTTCACTTTATAGGCAGAATCTGAAAAACATATGTAGTAGATCAGACATTTTAAAATTATTTTTATAAATCTTCATATTCTTACTATTTTTATAACCCCCCAGTTGACGTAGTTTTGTTTCTTAGTTGATAACCATAAGAGCAAAAATCAGTTTAACATTTTCTTTGGCATTTAGAAGAGAGACTTTATTCACAGCCTCATCCACCCAGCCACTAGTATTGAATATTGGAATTTGATAAATACTACTATGCTGTAAGAAATAATTATCTTTATCAAGGAAAGAATCCATAGAAAAGTAGAATTATAGAATTACAGTTGCAGAAGTTAAAGTCAAAAACATTATTTACCATGTGTGAGGCATTGTGTTAGATACTGCCACAGGTACACAAGCAAAGGGAAACATTCTGCTTACTTCTAGTTTCACAGAAGGAGACACATTTGTGATAAGCAGCAGTGGACAGTTCAAGGCTGAAAGCACTGAAAGAAAGGGAGGAAGGTGGACCTACAGTAAGGATGTGAAGAAAATCTTGAAAGTAGCACAGTGTTTAAGGTGAATCACTTAACACAAGTGAGATTTCAGTAAGCAGGCCATCCTAACACTTACTGAGTCAATTTTGCCAGGCATTGTAGTAATGAGAAAGGAAAAGACATGGGTGAAAAGGATCTGCCTTGTCCAGGGAAAAATTAATGGTCCTATGCAAGTAGAACTTAGGCCATGTGTAGGGATGAAGAGAAAAGTGAGGCTTAAAGAAATTTGATGCCAGGGAAGTGCTCTGGCATTAGAGGAAGCAGCAGAAAAGGATTTTTATCAGGTGCAATTTAAAAAGATTGATGTTTCATACTACAGAACAGAAAGGTCAATTAGAATGCTATGATTATGCAGTTAGTAGAAGCAGTGAGGATTGTGAGGAAGGAAATGGATATGAGAATCACTGTGGAAGTGAAAATAACAATGAATTTATGTGAGAGAAGTAAAATAATATAGTTAAGAATTGAGATTTTACATAAGCACCTGCCTGGCAAGGGCAAGGTCCCGAGTTCAATCCCCTGTACCAAAGAGACAGACAACAGGAGAGATTGATTTGGGGGGAGAAAAGATTTTGGTTTTGGAATCTTCTAGTTTCGACACAGGCTTTGTACCATCCAGTCTAGACATCTAGCAGTAGTTTCTTAATCATTTAAGTAAATTACAGTGTGCTGGGCCCTGTTGGACAAGGCAGAGGAGGTAACCAATAAATATCAGTAAATTAACTTTTACAGGTAACCCCAACTGAACTTTGGCAAACAGGTTGTAGGAGAGCAGAAGAAGAAATGAATGAGATAGCTGAGGCTGCTGCAGCCTGGGGAGGCTGAGGGCAGTGGGATGTGTGCACAGTGTTGGGATATACATGACTAAGAACCCTGCAGATGCAGACACGGTAGGGCTTTGCAGCTGGGTTGGATATGAGATGTGGGAGGGAAGGTGTAATCCAAACTTGGGGCTGAGTGGGCGTGCAGTGCTGATGTTTACTAATAAGACTAAGAAAGGTAATTCTGCAGTTTAGCATATGAGAAAAATTAGTCTAGTAATACATTTCTGGGAGTCCTTTTTACTCAGCAGGTGAGAGAATGCAGTACATTGGTAGGAAACTCCACTTAAACAGAGAATGAGGAAGCTGACTCCTTGGTGAAGCAGACTAAAAGGACAAGAATGTGAGGATTTTATGAGAACCAGAAGCTGGGTCAGAGCTATTCAGGTTCTGGGGCTAGGGAGATAGCTCCATGGCACAAGTGCCTGCCTGGCAAGTGCAAGGTCATGAGTTCGAGCACCGGTCCCACCAAAAAAAAAAAAGCTATTCAGGTTCTCAGATCTGGAAAAGAGAACAAGGTATGACTATGGGCAGAAACTGCTTCAGTAACAAATACTAGAAGCCAAGGTTATGAGAAACTTTGAAATCTTAGCAAGAAAAATAAAGACACAGGGAACCTACAAGGTTGGGCCATGCCTGTCAAGCTGGCAGGGCCCAAGCCGAAGGAGATGGAGACATCTCACATTATGTGTACACATATGAAAGCTTTAAGTATACAGAAAGAGAATAAAAACATTGAAGGAATAATATTCAGGGCTTTTTCCTCTCCTGCCATGTTCTCATCACTTTGGTCTTCCTGAGGATTTTTTTTTTTTTTTTTTTTTACTGAGAATATTTTTGTTTTTGGTTTCACAATTGAAACCTCCATCCTTGCTTTTAACTTAGCAGCTCCTCTCTTCTGCGTCAAGAAGCCATTTTCCTTTTCCATGCTGCCAGTAACATTGAGCATAGCTTGATTACAGAAGAAATAGATAAGGAAGGTAGCTGTTAATATTTTTGTGGGGGCTGCCACATCTTAGCTGCCTGAAATCTGGAAAGATATTAAGGAGGAGGAGACTTCCTGGTTGTTTACTCCCTCACTGTCCCCTACATCCTAAATGAGAGTCCACAACACAGTAAGCCACTCTGGGAGATGTTCTTTAAAACCACATCTTTGTTTTGACTCAGACTGTTCTGAAACAGACATCTCAAGGGAAGTTCCTAAGAATTAATACCAACCCCTGTGCTGCCACCTCTACACACTTCTTTCCATCTCTGACCTGTACACACAGGCTTCTCTCTAAATTTCAGATGCTTTGTATTTGGCAAAGAATCCTGCCTAGGTTTTCCTGAGTAAGGTCTCGTTCCTGGTTTGTACCAATCCAAGAGTTGTCCCTTCCCCCGACAAACTATGTCCATAGATACATCTCCATAGTACATCACATTTTGCTTCTCTTTTTAAAAAAAAAAAAAAAAAAACTTTACGCTATGGTTGGCTCAGCCAGCCCTGGGGGTGGGGCTGGCACAGCATTTGGTGCCAGGGAATTGAACCATGGTTCCTGCAGTTGCCTAAGCAGGCACTTTAGACCACTGAGCTGTCTCACCAGCCCAAAAGCTATGGGCTGTGTGTGTGTGTGTGTGTGTGTAAGTAGAGATTGAACTCAGGCCCTTGCGCTTGCCAAGCAAGCACTTATTCTACTGAGCTATCTCCCCGGCCCATGCTTCTCTTTTAAACTACAGGAAATTCTAAGAGGAGGCAGAGGAAGGGGCAGAGATAGGGTGAGTTGGAACTTGTGGTTGTGTTTTGTGAATATGTGGCCTGAGGCCAGATCAGAGCTGGAAAGTGAAAAGCTTCTGAGAAGGCTGGGGTAGCAAGTAGCTACTAACAGAGCAAGTGGCATGTGCTCTATGAAGTCAGAGAGTCCACCTGTGTGCACCTAAATCCAGCCTTAAAGCACTTCACAGAGAAGAATCTAGACACGAGTGGGGCCTGGCACAGTCGGCCTTCTACCTGATGGGGATCACTGCTATAGCCTGCTTGGCTCAGGACTTTTACCTCTAGTCAGAGGACAGGTGAGATGACAACCTTGTAGGCCTTGTAATCAGGCAGACTGGGCTCAACTCCTCTAGCACTCCCATACTGGCTTTGTGACAGGGTAAGTTGGACAGCTCACAAAGTCTCCTTTTTCCTATCTATACATTTATATCCTGTCCCACAGGACTTTTTTGAGGTTAAGTGTAGAAACACAGAGGCTGGGGAGACAGCTCGCCTGCCTGGCAAGTGCAAGGTTCTGAGTTCAATCCCCGGTTCCGGAAAAAGCGGGGGGGGGGGGGGGGGGGGGGGGGGGGGGCAGGGAGAAGGTCCTGAGTTCCATCCCTGATTCCAGAAAGAAAGAGGACGGGGAGATAGCTCGATGGCACAAGTGCCTGCCTGGCAAAAAAAAAAGGAAAGAAAGGTATATTAAAGGCCTAGAACAGATCTCATACAGCAGTGGCTAATAAGTGATGGGGGTTCAACCAGCCAGAGATCCCACTGGCCTGCATGCACAAAGGTTCAGAATGTAGACACCGAGGCTCTTGCCTTCAGAGGGACATGGGTGGATACTGAAAGAGGGCTGCCCCCAAGCTGTTCCCCCTGTGCCCAACTCTGCAGAACATACCAGAATGAAGCCCTAAAGATACGCAGAATAAGATCATGAAGCCATGAGCAAGTGCTGGATGCTGCTCAACAGCAAGGGCTGGGCCTCCCTGAGAATCTCCTCCGAAACTCACTCTCTTTACTTCCCTCCCTCCCCATTCCCAGTGTGAACAACCCCTACCCTCAGTCTTTCAAGACTCTTTATTTGATGCTTTTAAACTTTCTTTATTTAGACAGAAAAGACCAACTCTTTAAAAGTAAAATGCAATAAATAAATAAGTTAAGCATAGAGAACTGTCTGAAACTGACTCCCCAGTCTCCCCTTACCACTCCCACCCCCACCCATTTTCCTTTCCCTAAAAGCTTTTCCTAAAGAAAATCATCAGGTTATAAACCCGTTTACCCTCCCCAAACCCTCCCAAATACCCAGTCACCCCTCACCAACCCAAAGGGAGAAATCAAGAGAGTGAAAAAAAATCCAAGGGTAACATTGTCTAAACTCCAGAAAGAGATGGCAGCGTCCATCCGGGGCAGGCCAAGTGGGCTGGATAACGCACAGGTGGTTGTGATATTTACATGGAGGGGGCCAGCAGAGACTGTAAACATTTTTAGGGGTTGGGGGATCTTTTCCTCATGAAAGGAAGAGGGTCTCTGTGGCTGACTGGCAGAGAGGCAGCCCTCAGGGCTCCCCCACACCCTCCTTGGAGGCGGCCCTTGGGAGAGGCAGTGAGTTTTAGGGCTGGTAGCCCAAGGTTCAGGGATATCCTACCTCTAGATGAGGGTGGAGGAGGTGTGAGAGCCAGCTTCTGAGAGGACCCTACTGCGGGGAAGAGGCTGGGGTGAGGGCAGGCTGGGACCTGCACCACTAGAACAGGCTCCCAAGGGAGAGCGAGCGCTGGGCACAGAGCCCGTCACATGAGCCCCAGCAGAAGGCAGATACCCTGGAACCCTGAAGCCTATTCCTTGCTCCCTCACAAAGGCCAAAAGGGCACCCGGGAGGAAACAGGCCCCTGGAGCCAGGGAAGCAAAGCCACGGCCCTTCAGAGAGGCGGGTGGTGAGGTGGGGCGGTGTCCTGGTGCCCCGAAGGCCATGAAGCAGCTTTTGTCCCCGAGGCCGGTCAAGGCCCAGGGTAGATGTGCAGAGAGGCCAGGGGCCAGTTGTGGGAAGAGGGCGTGAGGTGCCCCTTCCTCTGCTACCTCCAGACCTGTAAAGGAAGGAGACATGGGTGAAGCCTGGGGAAGGTGACGGGCCGGTGTCCATCTCAGGGAAGGGGAAGTGCCTGGGGAGTTCACGGCACCTGAGATCAGGCTGCCTAAGGAAGGCAGGTCATCAGACAGCCCTAAGCACACATGGAACCACCCCTACCACCACCAGTCATAAGAGCAGGGGCAGGGACAAAGACAGGGAGGGAAGCTACCAGGAAAACCAAACAGCCCATAAGAAAATAAAGACTAGGAGTTACAGAGATAGACCTAGAGGGGAAAGAGGCAAAGAAATGCAACAACAAACAGGCAGGCAGAAGGAACTGAGAGAGGGATGGAGAGGGGTGCACTATGAGACAGGAAGAGAGAGGAAGCATCTTTTCTCTGGAAAGAGAGGAAGCATCCGCAGAGAAGGCCACAGTGGACCCAGGACTGGGCTTAGGGAGGGAGTCTCATGGGTGAGACCACCCCCAACCCCTAGGTAGTGCTCTCATTCCTTTTTGGAAAGGAACAAAGCAAGAGAGAAATGCACAGAACACAAACCACAGTCACCAACCACTGTTGACCAAGCACGTCCCGCGAGCTGCCCCCGGCCCTGACCCTGGGCTGGGGGGCGCTTCCCTCCGCGGCCCCTCCCCAAATAACAAACAATCGGCTCCAAAGACAACACGCTCGTTCCATGCAACTTACAGGGGCCCGGAGCAGGGGTCCGGGGATGGGGGCTTCAGCCGACAATGGACACGGGCCCTGGGCTGGGGGCCCCCCAGGGTTGGGGGGAGTTAAGCAGCCAGGATTGGGGGGAAAGGGGAGAAACAGAAATGTGGGTATTGTTCTTGGGTTGTGTTTTTTCAGGGGTTTGGCCCAAAAGAGATTAAACACTACAAAAATAACCATTGCTCACAGATATGTGGTCCTGAGTTTGGGATGGTGGCCAGCAAGGGGTGGAGGGGACCTCATAAGCAAGATTCACAGATGGTACAACATTCCAACCTCTTCCACCTAAGCCAGAGTGACTCCCAAGGGGCCTGGAGGTGGCCTCCCCCAATCTGTTCTGCGCTCTCTCCTGCCCAAAGTTCACTGCTGCATAAGAAAATCACCCAAAGTTCAGAGCAAAAAGGACCTGTGTATCCACTTCTCAGCACAGATTCCAGGAGCCTGAACCAGCCCCGTTTCCCAAATTCTACTAATTCTATCCAACCCAAAGGAAAACACAGAAAGAGAGATACACAGAAACATGGACATTGACCAGACAGACCCGATATTGTGAAAGATCTGGGAATGGACACAGATAGATGCAGATTTGGTTGTTTCGTGTGTGTGTGTGTGTGTGTGTGTGTGTGTGTGTAAAAGAGACGTGGTTGACCAACAGGTAAGGAAGCCACCCCAGATCCTGGATCTCATGCCCAGTCAGGTGGGAGTGGGCATCCTAGCATGTGGGTGTGGGGCACTCCTGGGCCCTGGCTACAACATACAGGGGCTGGGGAGTAAGGGCACAAAACAGGAGCAGCACCCACCTGGGACCCTCAGTAGGGCCGGTTGGCATCCTTAGGCCGCTTTAGCTGGACTTTGAGGCGCTTCATACCAATCTGGAAGCCATTCATGGCCTGGATGGCAGCCTGGGCACTGGCTGGATTGTCGAAACTCACAAAGCCTGAGGTGAGAGGGGCATCAGGCCCAGCCCCAGGGTGCTCTCTTGGGGACATGTTCTGCAATTTCCCAGAACCACCCTACTTCTTCCAGATATCCCTGATAGTGCCTGGCACATGGTAAGCATTCAGAAGGAATTTGCTAATTGATGGATTAAATGATGACTCTAATCCAGCCACTCAGAAAAACTAAGTAGGATATTCTTGCCAGCACTCTGCAGGCTTGTCCCTTCCTCAGCCTGTAAGTAAAACCTATATTTGAAAACACTTCTAGACCCCTAAATGGTCTTTGTTGTTTTATTTTGTATTTTTAAGACAGGTCTTACTATGTAGTCCAGCCTTGCCTTAAACTCACTATGGAGCCCAGGCATAGCTCAAACTCATGCAATTCTCTTGACTCAGCCTCCCAAGTACAGGGATTATAGATGTGTGCCATAATGCATGGTGCTTAAATGGTTTTTGAAGCAGCCTTTCAAAAATGTGAAGGCAAGTGAAACCTGTACCCTTCAAAAAACCAATCACCCTTAGACTGAGCCTATTTATGACTTCTTAAAATAGAAGTTCAGCTGGGGTTTTTGTTTTTTGTTTCGATGCTGGGAATCACAGGGCTCCCGTATGCTAAGCATCTGTTCTGTCTCTGAGCTGCATCCCAGCCCCAAGGCTGGGCTTAGGAGAACGCTGAAGCTGTGGTATTCTGCAGGGAGAAGTGCTGAGTATGTCGGAGACTACTCTTTTGTACCCCTGAACACTCAGAATTTCAAATACTTGTCTTTTTTTTTTTTTTGTCTTTTTGAGACAGGGTCTCGCTATGCAGTACCGGCTGGCCTTGAACATACTGTTGTAGCCCAGGCTGGTCTTGAACTCACACCGATCCTGCTGCCTCAGCCTCCCAAGTGCTGGGATTACAGGCGTGCGCCACCACGCCCGGCACAAATACTTGTCTCTTGTGACCATAAATGCAAACAGATATATAAGACCTTGTCCTAATTTGGAGTTAGAAATGCACACATGCGTGTACACACACACACACACACACAGGACCATACTTAGTCTTTTGGGTCATGCTATTCTTACCAAAACATTTGCTCTGATTGGTGGCCCGGTCAACAAAGACTTTGGCTGAAATGACATGGCCAAAGGGAACAAACATCTGGAGGATCTCTGAGTCTGTGAACTCCTGTGGCAGGTGGTAGATGAAGATGTTGCAGCCATCAGGGCCTGAGTGGCAGTAGATTGGAGAGCTCAGTGATGGGGATGTGTACTGGTGCAGCAGGGTGTCAGGAAAAGCCTGTCCTGGGGGCCCCTTCAAGCCTGGCTGAGCCACCAGCCTCTGAGCCAGGGCTCCAGCCACTGTCTCCACTCAGCTTCAGCCCACATGCAGAGCAAGAAGTGGGCTTGGCCAAGGGCAGTTGGAAGTACGTAAGCCTACAACCAGAGCGCTCCTATCCCTCAGGACCCTGAACCTCATGGTACCTTCTCGTTGCTGCTGCTGTTGCTGCTGCTGCTGCTGCTGTTGCTGCTGCTGCTGCTGTTGCTGCTGTTGCTGCTGCTGCTGCTGCTGGGGTGGTGGGGGAGGCTGTTGGGCAACCAGGGCGGGCGGCTGTGGGAATGCAGGTGCAACCAGGCTGTAGGCCGCTGGGTAGGCTGCTGGAATGGGGAGAAAAAAGCAGATGAGCTCCTGTGAGTCCTCAATTTCGATCTGACAGGTTGTCAGGGAAGTAGCAGGCCCAGGCCTTGGGTGTTCTGCCCCTAAGGATCCACATGGGTATGGAGGGGGTGATAGGGAGATGGGAAGCCCAGCCTCTTTCCCTCTTGCCACCATCCCATGGGCTGCAGGTAGGGGCCTCACCTGTATAGTGCTGCATCCCCGCATATGCCTGCTGCAGGGGGTCCACAGGGGCCGCAGGGCTCTGGGCTAGAGAGAGCAGCAGGGATGTGAGGACCCAGGGCACAGCAGGAGCCCCAGCACCACCTCTGCGTGTAGAGGATGCCATGGGGAGACCTCATCCAGCACGAATGTGAGGTGAGGAAGGGAAACAAACATGGTGACAGGAAGGGGAAGAAGCCCAGCTCTGAGAGGACTTGAGTTTATGCTTGGCTGGCAAACCTGGGCAAGCAAGTTTGCCCCTGTAAGCCTCAGCATCCCTAGATGAGAACAGAAGGAGCGTCTCTGCCCCAGATGAGAGCACAAAAAAGCATCTTGAACTGTGAGGCTGGGGAGGAAAGGTGTGTCATGACTGCCACCAATAGATGTAGCGGCCAGGAAGGTTGCTGTTGGGACAGGGTAGTCAGGGAGCCCCACCTGGATAGGGGTGAACCCCATTTGGATACAGAGCATCAGGGGCAGGCTGCCCAGTGGGCTGGGTGGGCACCGGGCTGTAGCCATTGACGCCCAGGGCAGCAGGGATGGCAGAGACGGGCGTGGCAGCGATGGCAGGAGGGGTGCTGGTTCCTGGGGAGGAGAAATAAACAGACAGAGCAGAGAAGCAGACACGGATGCAGAGAACCTGTCAGCAAGTCAGCAAGAGCAGATGGGAGCAAGCAGGCCACTCTCCGATCCCGACTGTCTCCCAGGCCCTGTCCATCCCCACCATCCCTTAACTCCTAACCCTTCCCTGTTCGTGCCCAACCCATCTCTGTCTTACCTGAGGATGGGGTAATGGGGGTGGCAATGAGGCCATTGGCATTGATGGCGGCCATGTGCTGCATCTGCACGGCAGCCATGGTGGCCATGGGGCTGAGGTAGGCACTGTGAGCCGCTACCAGGGCTGCCTGCTGCTGCATCAGCTGGGGTGGGAAGAGAGGACAGTGGGGCCAAGCCTCTGCGCCCTGTCCTGCCTCCCTCCCAGTCTGGCCTTAGTGTTGGAGGGTGGGGCGGACACAAGACTGGAGGGACACGGGACAGGAATACTCAGGACAATGCTTACGGCCTGGGTGTAGGCGCTGTAGGCTCCAAACTGGAGGGCAATGGGGCTGAACATGCCCAGCTGGGTGGCCACCTGCTGCATTCGGCGGAGACCTCGTTCCTTCTCAGTGTCAGCAAACTTCACCACTAGGCTGGATGAGGCGCCCTGGGCGTGGGCCCCATGTGCACAGAGGGACAGATCAGCATCTCGCCCTCCCATTGCCCTCAGCCTCTGACCTCATTCTCCCAGCCCCGTGGCCTGGGCCTTTTGGGAGAATAGCTACCATTTTACCCATGTTAGAGGGAGAGACTCTAATCCCACTCCCTCCCTGTACTGGTGTGTGCAAAAAATCAGAGCCTTCAGAAAGTACCGGAATGAGGAGGACATCACTGACTTGTCCAAGAGGACTCTGAGCTGGAAATCTTCCCCCCACTGAGTCAGCCATGGCAACTGTTTAACCTCACCGTGGACCTACCCCACCCCCTCCGTACCTGTGGCTTTGTGATGTGCCTGATGGACACAGCCACAGATTTTAATACTTCCCTGAGCCAAATAGAGACCAGGTTGGCACATCTGCGAGGGTTGTTGTAGATGTCCAGAGCTGGAGGGGCCAAGGGTCATTGAAAGTAGTTCTCTACCCCATTCTGCCTCTTTGCCACCCAGTGTCTGCTAGATGGCTGTGAGTTCAGAGAAACCCACATCTCTCAGGCCAACTAGTTCTAACTTAGCTGTGTGTTCTGGGGAGCTGCCCGAGTACACTGGCTTCACCCATTGCTAAAGAGCAGAGGCATCAGAGTCAGCACATGGGAGGGGCAAAGCAAGGGCCTGGCTCCCCAACCACGGGGGCGGAGGGGCCACGAGAGGCCGCTGGGAGATGGGAGACGGAAGGAGGGCTGAGGGATGGAGGAGGCAGGAAAGGAGGATGAAGAAGACTTGGAGTGAAGGGAGGAGGAGGAGGAGCGCACACGTGGGGAAGTGTTCTCTGACAGGTACACATGTCCCTGACTGGTTTGGGTCAATGCTGCTAGAGCCCTATTTTCAATGAATTAAAAGTCCTGCCATGAATACCCCCCATGCCAGTGGCAGGTGGACTGGTGGGCAGAAGGGCCTGGCAGAAGGGAACAGGGCTCACCGGCAGGGTCCGGCTACTGTGCAGGGTGTTGATGGCTGCCTGGGCCTCGGCATGGGTCTGGAACTTCACGAAGGCACAGCCTAGAGAGGGAGGAGGAAAGGGGTGAGTATACACTTTGCGGGTCACCACAGGCAGACCCACTGCCCAGGGACCATTGGGTAGGGAAAGGAAGGTTCGATGGGCTGCCAGGGAGAGAGGCCGCGGTGGGCTACCTTTGCTGGTGCCATCTGGTCCTCGCAGCACAGTGCACTCATCTATGGTCCCAAACGGCTCAAACATTTTGCGGACGTCTTCATCTGTCTGCTGCTTCCCTAGCATCCCCACAAAGAGCTTCCGGTCTTCTGGGGGAGTAGGGTACAGGGGGAGGGGCATGTTCAGGGCCTCCAGGCTGCTTTCTCAGCCCTTTCCCTTCTACTCTCCCCCTAGAGCTGCTAACACTTTTTCCCCCACATGGAGACCAATGACTAGGGTGTGAAGGGGGTGATGGCTGGAGGGGTGCAGACAGGCAAAAGAGTCACCTCTGCTCTAGAGGACTTGCATGTGGGTGCGTCTCAGATTTTCCATCTCTATGGTAGGCTAGATCTCACCCGTATAACCCCCTAACTCCTATGGCCACCCTGACTGAAAACTAGAATTGTCAGGCCTTCTTTCTCAAGAGACACTGTCCCTCAGCTTCTCTGAGCTCTGGGCCTAAAGTGGGAGGAGAGGGACCAGGTCTGAAGGTACAGAACCTACCTCCTCGACTCTCGCTGTCGGCTGGCTTGACCTGGATCGGCCTGTTCATCTAAAGGAGAGAAGAGAAGGCAGCTGCTTGGTCTCGAACACCTAAGAGCCCTCCCCAATTCAGGGCCTGCAGAGAAGCGAAAAAAGGAGAAGTCCCAGACCCAGGTTTTCCCCCAGTACTCTAAATTTCTGCTGGGAAGGAGGAATAGGACCCAGTTTCCCCTGGGATTAGGACTTGAGGGGATTAGAGGCAGTGGAGAGAGGATGTAAAAGATGATGCCCATGGGGTGTTGCTCCAGGCATGGGTTGGTCCTGGATGCCTCAGCCAGGAATAGATGCTGCTCTCCTTAGAGAGGAAGAGGGCCTGCCTCTAAGACCCAATCCTGGGGTATAGCCCAACCATGGGGGCTATTCAACTAGAGCTGCTTCCATTCTGCAGAGTAGGAGCAACAGAAACCACCCCATGGAGAAGCTACAAGATGAACTCTAGACTGAGGGAGACCCCACAGAGACCCAGACTTTTGTCTGACCCTGAAGGTGTGTCTACCTCTTTCTACCACCCTGTACCCCTTGACCCCAGGGGGAAGGCACTCGGGCAGCACAAAGGGAGCAGATGCCCAGTCTCCGTGGCAACGGGAGAATGCGCACCATGGCAACCGCCCACTCAGCCTGATTTATCCGTCCCCGTCGCCCTGGCGACTGTGGTGACGTCATCACTTCTGCTGCTTCACACACCCAGAGAAGGAGTGGGGAGGGGGGTGGGAACTGGGTATGCTGGGGGTGGAAAATTTGGTGGGGGTTGGGAGGTGGGGGAGGGGCCCAGGAAAGCTTCCTGGTTCAGGAGGGAAGTGTGCAGCAGCAGCTCTGCAGAGAACATGCCCTCCTTTCCACATCCCGCTTCCACAGCAAATCCTTGGTGTCTGGATAACCAAGACTGCGTGTAGGGAGCCCAAGCTATCCAGGCTACTTTGCAGTATCTCGGACACCATGGCCTCCTGCACTCTACCCTCCCTGACCCCCACACCAGTGCCCTTTGTTTGGTCTTCAGTGTGAGAATGGAGAAATTTCTAGCTTCACTCTCCATCTGTGGTTTGGAGAGAAGACTTGGATATTACTCCCACAGGTTGGTTTCTTTAGCCAGGGCAGGGAACATCTTAGATACTGGCAAGGGAGGAGAAGGACATTCAGGATTCAGTTTCTGAAAATATTTTGTTACGTAGGTAGGACTTTGACTACTGGGCTCACACCTAGCCTCTCCCCTCCATCTGGTGGTGGGACAGTCTCAAAAGGATGAAAACAAACCATCCATGTTCATTCTGAAGGTGAGAGTCCAGGTATAGCCAGAAGAGGCCCTGGAGTAGGAAGCAGGAGACCTGGGCTGGAAGACCAGCCCTGCCATGCATAGGCTATGTGACCCTGGGCAAGCCCCTTCCCTTCTCTGGGCCTCAGCTTCCTCATCTATAAATCAGGCAGGTGGACCAGGATGTCTCTAGTCAGGTTCCTTAAGCTCTGGTGACCTTGTACTAGGAAACCTTGTGCAGTATCAACACAACTGCAGACATGGCTGCCCCCTTCCAAAGCCGTTTCTGGATTGGGACCCTCTGCCCCCATCATGCCAGTCTGTCTCAGTCAGATATTCATCGCCTTGGGCCACATCTAAGCTCCATCTCAAGTGATTCTCCTGCCCCAGATGCCATCCCTAGATCTCTGGATCTGAGCAGCTGGTGGGGGAGGAAAAGTCAGTAACAGCCACACAAATCCTCCAGCCACTGTGCCCCAGTTTAATCTCCCACCAATCTGGGATTATCCCATCCAAGCTCCAATCTCCTTAGGAGTGTGTGTGTGTGTGTGTGTGTGTGTGTGTGTGTGTGTGTGTGTGTGTGTGAAGGCCTGGGGTCCCAGGTTCAGGGTTCTGTTGTTATCCTCTCCTCTCCTCAGTACTATCTCAAAAGAACCAGGCACCTCTCCAGGTGGCCCCACCCCACTCCCTGAGAGGTAGAGGAAGAACACCATGCAGGGGCATCCTTGTGCCAGTCACTAGCCCCTTCCCACAGGCCCCTGGGGATTTGCTATTCCGGACCGAGGTGGGGAACCTGGGAACCAGAGAGAGAGGATGTGGTTCCCTCCCTGCACAGACTTCCAGGCACAAAAATAGCAGGGCAATAAATACCCACAGTGATGTGGGTCTGCACAAAGACACACACAGTGCACAGACCACAGAAGTGGCCTCAGTGACAGGAGACTCTCTGGGTACCCCCAGCACCCATTCCCAGCCTCCTCCTCCTCCTCCTCCTCCCTGGCCTGGCACTTCCTGTGGGAAGCCCAGGCTTTGTTAGCTCAACTCTGCACACCTGCCCCCTCCCCTGAGTCCAGCTGTGCTCTATTTACCTGGCAACCAAGCCGCACCTCTGCTCTTTCCTAGTTACCGTGCACCAGGTGATTAGCCCTCCCCAGGGCCTCCCAAAGAAGAAGGGGCTATTTATACCCCAACCAAGAATCCCCACATTGCTCCACCACCAGGATCACTTTCAAGCTCCCATCCTCAGCAGAAAAGACCCCACTTCCACGAGGAGCTCATTGTTCCCACAAAACCTAATGCTCTTAAGGATGGAGACCTGGGACCCTGCTAGTCTTGGTTCCATACTTGTTGCTGCATCCCAGACCACACATAAGTGGGGCCAGAGATCAGCCTTCTCAGGCCAGGACTTCCCAGAGAAGGATCTGGTCTAGTGTAGAGGGTTAGGCCAGACCAAGGTGTCCCTCAGACCACCACCTCCTGGAGGCCACACCCTGCTCAGGGGATGGATCCTGGGACCTGTGGCAGAGCTACCCCTGGGAGGGCTTAGTGGAAAGAAGAGGAAGTAGGGCTCAACAGGCACAGGTTAGCCCCCCTTCTCTCAGAGCAGCCTGAAATGTCACCCTCATATAGTAGCACCCTCTAGATTCTGGGATGACAAAGATGAATAAGGAAAGAGGGCTGAGTGCTCCTGTTTAAAAAAGAACATGCAGTTGGAAGGCTGGGGCCTGAGAGCAGGAAGAACTTCCCAGAGGAACTGTGCACAGCTGACACTACCACTAGCTAAGAGGAAGGTGGGTGACAGGAGAAAAGACCCAGGGGGATAGCAGGAGTTGAGTAGACACCTGCTATTCTTGTTCTTGGGTCTGACCCCCAGACCTCTAATACAGCCCCACTCCCCATAAATTCCTCATTTCTACTGGAAACTCTGTCAGGTCCCTCTGGATTCTGTCCCTTGGGGGAGGGCCAACAGTGGAACTCAGCATCACCTGGGAGCCCTGGAGCAGGGTTAGACAATCATTAACTAGGGCACCCTCCTCCCTCACCCCTCCCTTGGCCTGATGTTCTTAGGAGGGGCAGAAGCCACCCTTCTCCCCCTGATAGGGCTCTGTCTGAGCCTTGCAGGCAGCTGCTGGCGACCAGCAAGTAGATTTCCCTGCCTGGCATGTATTGCCCCTGGGGTTCATGTCCACCCTCAAGGCATCTCCTGTCCAAGTCCCTAGTCTGCTGTCCCTTTTGTACTCTCTCTTCCTCTGTCTCCCTCTGGTTTCTGCAGGGGCTCTGAAATGGGGAAACAATGGGAAAAGGCCAACAGCCACAGGTATGAAAAATGTTGGGAAAAGGAACAGAGCGCATGAGGACCAGGCCTCGGATGCCCACAGCCCCACACAGCTGACCTGTGGGCATTCGTGCATGTGCATGCATGAGCATCCACTAGCCTGGGCCGCTAGGCCTGCTCACACCCACACATGGGGCCTCCAGCATGTGCGGTGGCAGCGGTTTGGGCAGCTCGGGAGAGTGGTAGGGTGGGCTGTCCAGGCAGAACTTAAGGGCTGAGGGCCCCAGAGGCCTAGCAAGGAGCTAAAGTTGGGGCCGTGGGGAGCAGTTTGGATTTTCTCTCCCTGCCGCACCCTCATCTGTTTTGTCTGTTTCCCTCCCAGGAAGAGGTGGATGATCAGCTCCATTCTCTACTTCTGTGTGGGGCAGGAGCTGGGGCTGACACAAGTGTGTTTCCAGTGCTACCAAGGGTGTGCTGAAGGCAGGTGCGGGGTGAGGTCCAGGAGGGAAAAACAGAAGCAGGTAGATGGTACAAGGACACAGGCCTCTGCGACCCTCATCCCACCCAGTTCTGAGATTCTTTATTCCTACTTCTCAGTTGCCAGCCCAGGCTTGGAACCATCTGCAAGCCTACCTGAGAAGAAACAAAGAGGTGTGACCTTGCAAGAGGGAGGCCACATCAGAGGCACCCCACCTCCCAGCTACCCTTGGTGGCTCTTGTTTACCCCCAGCCCCCACCCCCACACCCCTGCCCAGGCCTGTCCAGCTCCTGCTTGACCTTGTTGCCCCGTGGCTCTGTTCCCTGGGCTCTTTCTGGGAGATAAGAGGGGAGCCATCAGAACGCTAAAACTAACACCTGGATGCCAATCCAGCAGAGCCCAGCTCCCTATTCTGAGGGTGGCAGCACCCCTCCACTACCTCCTAGCTACCCAACCGTCTACCCAGAGCCTCAAAAGAGTGTCTGAGAACCCCCGACCCACACTTAGTGTCCAAACCTCCCCACATCTCCCCCAGCTCTGTCCTGGCACGAACCCCCATGGGCAGGTTGGGAGGTGGCGGGGAAGGGCTGCATCTGCTGTCAGGGTTTACTCCACTAATCTTTTCTTCTCTCCAGGTAAGACTAGGGAAGTGCACACATCTATAGCAAGAAAAGCATACTAGAAATAGGGACTTCCTCGTGATGGGAGAAGCTGGAAAATATGTTCAGTGTCTTAGGAGGCAGATGAGGTGGCCTCTTCTCTAAGGCTCTTCTCAGCTACCCCAGGGCCTACAAGGGCTGGGACTCACCCCTGGAAGTGTCTTCTGTTCGTGCAGGGCACTCTGGGCCTTCAGGGCTGAATCGCGGGCACAGTATGTCAGGAAGGCACATCCTGAGGAGGGGCAAGGGCAGAGATAGTCAGCGGGTGAGTTCCCAGTCTCTCCTCCCTAAGACACCCACACCCACACACACACACACACACACACACACAGAGGACAATGAGATTTTCCTTTCTTGCCCTCTCCTGCCTGCTGGGTTGGGAGGTATCTGAGAGGGAAAGACATTCTGCCCCAGGAATACAGTGGAAACCTAAGGATCTCAGTGTTTGCAGTGACAGCAAGTGAGACACTTGGGCTGCCAGGAGGTGGGACTTGGAGCGGCCCGTGGCTGGCAGCCCGGGGCTTGGAATGTGGTTTTCTCTTCCCAGCTGGTCTCCTTTCCCCTTTCACATCCCTCCATCTTGGTCATCAGCACCCCTTTCCTCTCCTATTTTCCCTGTTTACTCAACTCTCCCCAACCCTACAGGAGGCAGATACATGTTGGAGAGTGAAACTGAGAAGGACCGGAAAACAGCCGGAAGTGCTTTTTCCCTGAGCCCAGTGCTGAGACGGAAATAAGATGGCTCAAAGATCTTCGGTGCTTCCAAGTTCTGACCCTAGGGTCAGCCTGCTTAGCCACACAGACCTGGGAGAGAGGCCTCAGAGGCAGCCTCCTTAACTTTCTGACCCTTCCTTCCCCATTTCCCAGATCGTCACCAATCTGTCATTCATTCCCTACTCCCCAGGTCCCTCCCTCCTCTTGCAGTCCTGAGGCGGCCCTGTCCAGGGAATCTCCACTGTCTCCTCAGATAGTGGAGCTCCTGGCTCTATCTGAGGCTGCTCAGATGCTCAATCTACTCACACACGCGCACACACACACACACGTGCCCAGCTCCTTATCTCTCCAACCAGCTCTCTGTCCCTCCATCCTTTCTTAAATTCATCCTGTGATATTAACATTTGCCTCCATCTCTGGGATCTATGTCTCTGCAGGCCTCTGGACAACTCTTCACCCCAGAGAGCCCCCACTCCTCTGTCTCGGAGTCCCCTGGTCACTCTGAGTTTTTCTCCAGGCCCTCCGTCCACAGTTCCCAGCTCCTGGCCTCTTCTCCATCTACAGCAGACCTGTCCAGCTACTTCATCTCACCAGCCTGGCTGTTCTCCTCCTCCCAGCCTGTTAACCACCCACTGCCACCTCTCCAGCCTGCCCTGACCCCTCACCCTTGTGCAGCCCGGTGTACTTGTCCTTGATGACAGTCAGCTCGAAGATCCGACCAAACTGCTCAAAGATGGGCTTCAGGTCCTTTTCCTCCAGATGCCTCGGGATCTGCCCCACAAATAGCTTGATGGCATCCGGCTCCTTCATTGGGTCGGCCCAGGAGGAGGGGCCGAGGGGAGCAGGGAGAGGCCCAGAGGCCAGGGGAGCTGCCCAACAAGGAGGCAAGTGGTGGGGGCCGGTGGCCCAGCCGGGGCCAGCTTTCCCTTTGGCTCCCAACCACACTGCTGAGCAGAAGAGCAGCTCTTCACACAAAGGAGGCCCAGGAGTTGAGGGCTAGGGGTCAGGGGTCTAGGCAGACACTGCTGAGCCACCAGGGGGCATAGCCCAAACAAACGATCTTCCTCCCAGAGGTCTGGCTAAGATCCCAGGATGGGAGGTCAGTGTGGCCAAAACCTGGAGGGCTGGGGTGGTATTGATGGCTCTGGGGCTCAGGAGATCTGAGAACTGGGGATGGCAATGAGAGTGGAGGTGGGGGGAAAGGCCCGAAAAAGGGGATGGGGAGGAGATTGAGGGATTCAGGGCCTGAGATATGGTTGCCAGCAGCTTCAGTGAGGGGAGCCCCTCCTGATGTGGGGCAGGTGGAGCTCTCGTTGGTTCCCCGGGGAAGACACCTCCCCTGTGGCTGATCCTTCTGCTGGGTCCGAAGATCCCTGATGCCAGATGCTTGATTTCTGATGGCGGCAGGGCTCCGGGGGTCCCTTTTTCCCTGACGCCCCCCTTCAGGTCCTCCCCTCAGCCCCCCTCCCACCCCCAACCCGGACCCCGGGCCTGGGCTGCTGCAGGCTGCTCCCGCCGCTGGGGCTGCCTGCGTTCCCGGTCACCTGGGTCCCGGAGCTCTGCTCTCCGGCCGCGCTCTCCTCAACAAAAACCTCCCCCCTCCACACCCCCTCCCCACTCCCACCTCCTTTCCCCTGACATCAGTGATGTCAGTCTCAGGGGTAGAATACAAATTCTCCACCCTGGAGAGAGACGCACAATCCTGGCAAGAACCACGCCTTCTTCCTATCTCCCTCCTTCCTGACTCCCTTCCCGCCCCCAGAAGAACAGCTGGCCCTGTTCATAACAACCCTTCCCCCATTTTACTCCCCCATCAGGAGTTAGGCATAGGCACTAAAACGGAGAATTTATAGAGGAGCCCTAAGGTGGGGTCCATTGTTCCGGGGGCTGGAGCTGTCCTCGGTGCTGGAAGAGAAGACCCAGGAGAGGGGAGCTGGGGGTTGGGAGAAGAGGGGTACTGGCATTTGGGGAGCCTGGAGTGGAGAGCCAAGGAAAGAAACCACGGAAAAGAAAATGGGATAGGACAGTTGGGCAGGTTGAGGGGGTCATAGAAGTGTATGTGGGAGGGAAGCCGGTAAGAGACTGGAGGGAAAAGAGTAGAGAAACCCAGAAAGAAAAAAATGGAAAGCGAGGCGGGAAGGGGAGAGCTGGTGGGATGATTGCAGAAAGGGAATTACATGTTTTCAAGAAAAGGAACCAAGAAAAACGATAAGTTTCTGGCATTTGCTGACACCCCCTTCTTTTCCTCTAGGGGGTTTGTGTGTACACGAACGCGGGCTGAAAGGCAGCCGTAGCGGCGGGAGCTCAGTGTAAGCTCCTGGAGGACCAGGACGCCGCTTAATTCAGCCTTTTACTGCTCACGGTGTCTAGCGCCGTGTTTGTTCGTGTGTAGCAGGTGCTTAAAGAATACTCCATTCAAAGACCTCTGCCCGGAGTATACATCCCTGATGCCTCCAGTGGGGAGACACACAGCTCCAGGGCAGAGAAACCCAATTATTCCTTACTGGCTGCTGCTTCCACTTTTTTTTTTTTTTTTTTTACCGGGGATTGAATTCAGGATCCTGAGCTTGCCAGGCAAGCACTTATTCTACTGAGCTATCTCCCTGGCCCTCCACTTGGGTGCCTTGGGTGGGACTTGCTCTAATTGATTCAGGCAGGAAAGATGGGCGGAAAAGCACATTTGGGGGCCATTACTCCCGAAAGCATCCTACTTCCATGCGTGGTCAATGAGCTCCCTATCTTGAAGAAGCCTTATCTTCTGTGCACAGGACACCAAGCCCTGCTCTGTGGGTGCTGAAAACACCTGCGGACCGCAGGGAGCACCACGGACCTCACACCTCCCTCCGCAGCAGCAGCTCTGCCCCCGCACCGGGTACGCACAGACCAGCACTCTGGCCTTTGTAGAACACCCTGCCTATCCGTCATTTCCTTCACCCTCGGGTGGGGCTGATGTTTCCTCAGTGTTACTGCTGTTTCTGAAATGCGTCCCGGTTGAATCTCAGCAGCCTCCAATGCTGAGCTATCAGGGCATGTGGCCTCCTCTTCTAGAAGTGAAATAACAGTGACAGCACTTATGTGGCATTTACAGTGTCCCAGGCATTGTTCCAAACGTTATACTCTCTAACTCATTAAACCCTCAGCACTGCCCTGTGAGGTGGTTTCTGTCACTAGCTCCAAGGAGAGATGAAGAAACCAAGGTGCAGGGCAAATAACTTGCCTAAGGCCACGAAGCTAAAAGAAGTCTGCCGAGGTGGGAGCTGGGCACACTCCTGAGTGCACACACTCAACTCCCACATCAAACACTCCCCTCATGAGCCGGGCAGCGGCTGAGCCTGGCTTTTCTTCCTCTTCCAGCTTCATTTGAGCCTGGGCCAGACATAGTCTTTTTGTTGCTTGATTCTCTGTTGCCCACCTGCCATCCTTCCTTAGCCTGCTTTCTGTGGCCGGGAGTCACACATCCTGGGGTGCGTGTGTGTGTGTGTGTGTGTGTGTGTGTGTGTGTGTGTGTGTAGACTTGAGTGTATTTCATCATGTAAATGCTCAGGTCCTCCCAGTAGGTCCCCTAAGATGGTGAGAGAGGAAAGTGGTGGACTCCATCACAGGTGTTTGGAATACAAGACTGGCAGTATCAGAGAATCAGAACAAATGTAATCTCCAAAGGAACTTTTTTTTTAGGGAAGGGTCTACAGGGTGTTCAGGGTCTCACTACATAGATTGAACTCGTAGTGATTCACCTGTTTACAGCCTCCAAGAGCTGGGATTACAGGTGCGTTACCACGCCCAGTCTTAATTGCCATCTCAGTGAGCCCTCGGGGCTGGGGTGGCACTACAGGCCTGGGGAATCCCCCCACCAGCACCTGCCCACCTGCACCCTGCGCCTGCTTGCAGGCACTTTAATCCGAGCTATTTGAGCTATTTGGCCAGCCCCTCCAGAGGAACTTTCCACTCTCTGCCCTATCCCTACCACTCCTTTTTTGCTCTCTAATCTGATCTCTGCATTTATGGAGATGCTAACCAGATCACGCCCTCCAAGGATGGAGAAGGAAAGACCCTATAGCCTGGTTGATCTCATTACTCTGTGTCTTCTCAGCAGATCTGCCGCCCTGCTGCTCATCAGGCTTGGGCCTAATCATATTAATTGAAATATTAAACATTCACAAAAATGAATTTCAATGAACTCCTCTCTCGCTCCTCCTCCTGGTCAGTAATTTGGGAGACAGCTGCAAGCAGAAAAATATCTCCACTTTTTCCCTCATTCAGTAGCCCCCAAGTGGGAGGTATCAGTCTAACAGCAGAGGCAGGGGCTCAGGAGGAGGGGAACAGCTCTTCTCAGGCCCTCTGGCTGAACATGGGTGTCTATATCACTGATGTTCCTCTAGACATGGGAAAAGGAATCCCTGTGACATAAAGACTGGGGTGGGGATCCCATTCCTCAGGAGCCCATTCTGGAGAGTTTCTCTCCAGGAGGAAATATGGCTTCAAATCCTAATTGCGCTCTCTCTCTCTCTCTCTCTCTCTCTCTCTCTCTCTCTCTCTCTCTCTGCAGTACCAGGGATGAAACTCAGGAACTTGCACTTCCCAGGCATGTGCTTAGACCACGGAGCTGTCTCCCTGGCCTATAGATCTATAAATTTTTTTTTTAATTTAATACACGGTCTCATTACACATATCAAACTTATAGTGGTCTTCCTGTTTTCAGCCTCCCAAAAGCTGGGGTTACAGACACATGCCACCATGCCCAGTCTCAGTCACTGTCTCGGTGTGCCCCAGGGACAGGGCTGGCACGGCACCCTGGGGATTGAACTCTGGTCCCTACGTCTGCCTAAGCAGGTCCTTTAATCTGCTGAGCTATCTGTCTGGCCTGCTGCCTTCTCTTTACCATCTCTATCTACCTTCTTACTCCTCTACATTCAAAGCTAAGCTTCCCTACATAAAAAAGATTATTGACTTTATATATAGAGAGAGCTCTGGTCTTAGTTTTAAATCTTGAGGAAGTGAGAAATGTCAGATAAATGGCAAAAATTGGTGGTACCTGTGGATGAGGTGGCTAGCCATTACTGGCTTACCTGGCTACATATGATGACATATGCAGCAGAATTTGTTAAAGTATACAAGTAATTAGCTATGTAACCTGCCTTCAAGTAGCTTACACCTGAAGTACAGAGATGGGGTCAGTGTAACACATTAGTGAGTAAAGAGATCTGTAAGGGAACAAAAGTAGCCTCTCTCGCCTGGGGGTATTTGGTCCACATGGTATGATCAATGGAGAGCAGCTCAACTGATTCTCAGAGCACAGTATCACATACCTGCAGAAAGAGAATGTCAATTATTGTATGCATGGCAGGGAGAAGACGGAGACAGTTACACACGCATGAGTGTGTGAATACATTTGCAGGTCCAGATACCAATGGTGTCTAAAATAATACAAGCCATATATACAATTTAAAATTTTCCAATATCCATTAAAAAAGTAAAATTACTTTTAATAATGCATTTTATTTAACCTGCTATGTCCAAATAATATGTAAACATGTGTGCGGCAGCCACACTGGGTTGGGCAGCTCTGTTCAGGCTTCATGTGCTTCTTTGGGGCGTGTCCGGTCAGAAGGAGGCAGGTCTAGTTAACCTCTGGTCCTGTCAGAAAAATAACCCTTCTGACAGATGGCTGCTTATCTCCCTCTCTATTGACCCTTCCCCTCGAAAAACAGGCAACCAACCGAAATGATTACTAACCCAGAAGGGGTTCCTGGCAATTAACCTCTTTCCCTGGGCTGGGAACTATCAACATTTTCTCTGGGTTACCAGTCTTTGCTGAGAAAAGTAGAGACAAATTTATTAAGGAAGCCCTTTTCTCCATCCCAACGGCTGAGGCTGAGCTTGCTTCTCAAGCCATTTCTTTGCTTCTTGGGAAAGTTGTTCAGATATCTGAAAAGGCAGACCCCCTTTTGGGTTCTCTTCTCCAGCCCCTCAGAAGGCCTCAGCTGGATGTGATATCTGTGGGTGTGGGAGCTTGGTGTATGTGTATTGACAGACAGGCTTCTGCCCTCTCCAAGCTGCTATATTTGGCTTGCTGGCTTTATGTTTCATTTGCCTGTCTTAATTAGAACCTAAAAGAACAAACCTTGAAGACCAATTCTCTTTTTCCTTCCATATTTAATGGGGAGTGGGGGAAATAATTTAGAATTTATGGAGTGTATAGGGTGAAGAAAAATGCACACCGTGCTGTCTGTAATCCCAGCACTTGGGAGGCTGACACAGGAGGATCCATGTGAGTTCAAGACCAGCCTGGACTACAAAACTGAGCTCAAGGCCAGCCTGAACTGCATAGCAAGACCCTGTCTCAGAAAGACAAAGAGGGCTGCTGAGATGGTTCAGCAGTATAAAGCACCTGCCTAGGAAAGTTTAGGCAAGCACAGGGGCTTCAGCTGGATCAGCAGCACCACATGCTGTGCCAGCCCCACCCCCAGGGCAGGCTGAGCCAGCCATAATGCAAATAAATAAATGAGGTTTAAAAAAATTTTAAAAAGAAAGAAAAACCATCAGTTCAAATGGGGTTACTGCGGCTGAGGATGTGGCTCAGTGGTAGAGCTCCTGTTTTACATGCACAAAGGTTCCAGTCCCAGCACCAAAACTAAAACAAAAACCATGGGGCTAGAGATTTGCCTCAGCAGTGGAATGCTTGCCTAGCAAACTGGAAGCCCTAAGTTTGGGCCTAGGCACCAAAAACAAAAAATAAACCTTCCCTAAAAAACAATTCAATCAAAAAAATACAGTAAAATCAAAAAAGACCAAAAACAAACAAGGAAACAAAATTTCTTTTAAAAAGGGAGAAGTTGTACAAGGATGCTCCCGCAGGTCTTTTCCAGCATCCTGATAAGTTTCCTTTGTGGAAGACGTGTTCTGGGTCCAAGACCACTGAGAAATGTCCACAGGAACCATGCGAGGTTGGGAAGGTGTTATAATTTGTGTCTAGGTGTCCCCCCAAAGCCTCCTCCAGTCATGGAGCAACTTCTGGAATTCGTAATAGATTATTGTGGGTGTGGGTGCTGCCCCTCCCCTGGGGCGGGTGATTTGCATTTCAGTGTAAGGAAGGAAGAGAAGTGAGCTGCTGCCACCTCTCCCTTTGCTCTTGCTCTTGCCCACCGCTATGAAAGGTTGTTTTCTGCCTTGGAGCCGGCTGAATGTGGACTGAAATCTCCAGTAACTGAGCTAAATAACCTTTCCTTCCCTAATTTTGAGTGTCGGGTATTTGTCCCAGCAATGAGAGAAGAGTAACTAAGAGAGAAGGAAAGAAGCTTGGATGAGCTTTGGATAAGCTCCAAGATTCCTCCAGCATCCTACTAGGTAAGGAGCCAACTTCTGAGAAAGCCGGTCTTAGGAAAGTTTTTTCCCTATTTTGTCCTGGTCTAGGGCTAAGAAAAAAACATTACTTGAGATTAGGTAAGGCCAGTAAGTGAGAAACCAGTCCCAAATTTATATCCTTCAGAGCCCCCACCTCTGCCCCTCGAGGTCACATCTCATCTACAGCGCTGGGCCCAAACGTTTCCTGGATTCTCTCGCTAGCAAGCGGAGGGCTGGACGGCTGGGGCGGGGCAGAGGGCGGAGCCTTGCTGGCCCTCGGCCCGTCGCCTTGACAACCGCGGCAAGATGGCGGCGGCGCCGCAGGAGCGGCGCTTGGGACCCGAGGCTGTGGTACTGAGCCCCGAGCGGCTGGAGCAGCTGCGAAAATTCAAGGTGCGTGAGTCCGTACTCCCCACACCCGCCTCCATCAAGTGCTGCTCCCCAGGGCAGGCCCCCCAGACAGCTAGAGGGGCAGTGAGAGGAGGAGGCCGGGAAGCCGTGTCCAGGTGGGAGAGGGCTCCGGAGAGTCCTCTGGGTAGATAGATCTTCGGGCCTCCCTGCCGCAGAGCCACGCTCGACGGGCGACTGGAAGTGCGGGAAAAATTAAAAAGGAATCAGGCTGAGACATGGACCGAAATTACTGCCAAATAGATCAAGTTAGTTCAGTACAGAGAACTTCGGTCGGGATCCGACCTCAATGAAGGTTCCAGAGGCTGAGCTGGAGGCAGGGAAAGAGAAGTCAAGGAAGACGCGGCACTTAAGCGTTTAGCACCCTGGGAAAGTCCCAGCTCACACGCGCTGGTTGCTTCTCCTAGGCTTTCCACCTGCGGGGTTGGACCTGGACCGTCCCCTCAGGGCGGTGACCCTTTGCTCTTGCTCGGCAGATCCAGTCTCGGATTGCTAATGAAAAGTACCTAAGGACCCACAAGGAGGTGGACTTACTTCTAAGTGGCTTCTTCAGGTGGGTGGTTTTCCAAATTGGCCTTGGATCACTGGTGGGTAGTTTCATCAAGTCTTGCTCGGCATAGATGAAGGTCAGTCTTTTCTTTCAGTGTTCCCTGTTGCCTCTAACTTCTTAAAACTTAGGAAAAAAAATTCCTAAGATCAATTTTTTTTCTAACACTTGGATTTGTGGTGCTGTGATTTTCGTAAGCAATCTCTTAGAGATTTCCTTTAGTTATCTCTAAATTCTTTTTGTGTGTGTCTGTTTTTGTGGCGCTGGGCATTGAGCCCAGGCCTTTCACACTGAGCTACATCCCCAGCCTTCTATTTTATTTTATTTTGTTTATCTTTTAAGACAGGCTCTCACTGTGTAGTTCAGACTAGTCTTAAACTCACTTACTATGTAGCCCAGGCTGGTTTCCAACTCACAAGTGATCCTCTGCCTCAGCCTCCCCAGTGCCGGGATTACAGGTATGCACCACCATGCCCAGCCTCCAGATATTATTATTATTATTATTATTAACCTGAGATAGGTTCTTGCTAAATTGTTGACTCGCCCAAGATGGCCTGGAACTTGAATTGAACTCAGCTCTTGTCAGGCAAGTGCTTATTCTGTTGAGCTATCTCCCTGGTCCCTTGGCCTAGAACTTGTAATCTTGTTGCAGCCTCCCAGAGGGCTGGAATTACAGGCAAATGCCATCACACCTGGCCTGCACAGTCTTCAAAATATTAGTATTCATTTACTTTAACCATAAAGAGAAATAAATATGTAAGACCCTTGGAAGAGAGAATTTGGCATTGAGAAACTCCACAAGCAGCCATTGGATGTGGAATATTGTTCTCAACCAAAGGAGCTAAATGGGAGATAGTCCAGTGGTCTAAGTACCTGCCTGACAAACGCCAAGGACCCAGGTTTGATCCCCAGTGCTGCATGCCGTGCTGGCTCTACGCCAGGCCAGCAACCAGACCAGGACACAATGGTGTGCATCCATAATCCCAGTGCTGAGGAGGCTGAGGGAGGAAGATCACTATGAGTCTGAGCCATGTAGTGAGACCCTATGCCAAATAAATAAATAAAATATTTTTTTTTTTAAATGGGAGGCCAGGGAAATAGCTCAGTGGCATAAGTGCCTGCCTGGCAGGTATAAGGTCCCGAGTTCTATCCGCATACTGCAGAGAGAGAGAGAGAGAGAGAGAGAGAGAGAGAGAGAGAGAGAGAGATACAGATACAAAATCACTGATAGAATTTTCAGATGTTAAATTCAGAGCCAGGAATCCCAGCACTTGGGAAGCTGAGGCAGGAGGATCAGTGTGAGTTTGAGACTAGCCTTGGCTACAAAAGTGAGCTCAAGGCCAGCCTGAACTGCATAGTGAGACCCTGTTTCAAAAAAGACAAAAAGAAAGAAAGAAAATAAAGGAAAAATTCAGAGCCAGGCATGGTTGTACACCTGTAATTCCAGCACTCAAGAGCTGAAGCAGGAAGATCACCACAAGTTCAAGACCAGCCTGGGCTACAGAGTGAGACTTTGTCTCAAAAAAACAAAATAGGGCCAGGGAGATAGCTCAGTAGAATAACCACCTGCCTGGAAAGTGCAGGTCCTGAGTTCAATCTCTGGTGCTCAAAATAAATAAATCAAAATAAATAAACAAATTCAGATGTCTGGCCCTTCCCTACCTGAGAACATTGTAGAAAAACTCTAAAATTGACATATTTATAGCCAGGCCAAAAAAAAAAAAAAAGACTGTTTTCTGGCATATCTGGAGCATCATCTTTCCTTCTCTGAACTGTGCTTCAGCCTGGCATTTGAATGGAGCAAATCTTTTGGAATGAAAGACAACTGAAGAAAGAAAGAGGAGGCTGAGGAGATAGCTCCATGGCCTAAGTGCCTGCCTGGCAAGTGCAATGTCATGAGTTTGAACACTGGTCCTGCAGAAAGAAAAGAAAAGAAAAGGAGGGAAGGAAGGAAGGAAGGAAGGAAGGAAGGAAGGAAGGAAGGAAGGAAGGAAGGAAAAAATGCTGCCAGCAATTGAAACTGGGCGTGGTGGCACAGGCCTGTAATCCCAGCTCTTGGGAGGCTGTAAACAGGTGGATCACTATGAGTCCGATCTAGTAGTGAGACTTTGAACACCCAGTAGACCCTTCCCTAAAATACAAAAAGAAAGAAGGAACTGGAGCATCAGTGGATGAAAATAATAAACTGTCTCAAATACTGTATGGCTGTAGTCAAATCAGCAAGATTTAAATAATAATAATGACTTCATTTCCAAGCCTGGGATTGTTTCTCTACCCCAGCAGTCATCACGTCGTGTTGTAACTGCCTTCTCAGGCTTTTCCTGCCGTTACTGGTCCGTGTGTGTCACCAGTGCCCGAGCAATGACACCTTGATACAGTTTTGCTAATCCACCAGCAACTCTATAAAAGATAAGTTTATGCAGGGTGTGGTGGTGGACACCTGCAATCCCAGTGCTCTAGAAGCCGAGGCAGGAGGATTGAGAGTTCCAGGCCAGCCTGGACTACATAGTAAGACGCTCTCTCACAAACAAAGGAGACAAACAAAATTTTTTCCATTGTACCAGTGTCTCAAATTAGTCTCAGAGAACTCAAGTACCTTCATCACATTGGGCTAGGATTCAGCACCCTTTTTCTTCCACTGTATTGTGCAATAAGCCCTGGTCCATAGGACCTTGTGCATATAACCTCTTTCTGATCAAAGCCGGGCGGGTCTCAGTCACTTGGTGCTAGAGAGGCTTTCTCAGTGCATATGCTAGACCTGAGGTTCCAACATCAAAAGACAAAGAGAAAGAGGTCTCAGGGATGGGGTCTCAGGGATGGGACCTTTCCTAACAGGCATAGATCCTGAGTTCAAGCTGCAGCCCTCAAAAAGAAAATAAGAGCAGGCCAGTGAGATGGCTCAGCAGTCTAAAGCACCTGCTTAGGCAACTGCAGGAACTGCAGTTCAATCCCCAGCACCACAGGCTAAGTGGACCATAATAGATAGATGATAGATAGATAGATAGATAGATAGATAGATAGATAGATAGATAGGAGGGTATATCTGAAGGGCTGCTTTGGGGCTAGGGAGATAGCTCCATGGTACAAGTCCCTGCCTGGCAAGTGCAAGGTTATGAGTTTGAACTCCACTCCCACAAAAAAGCAGGGGGCTGCTTTTTCTCAGACCTCTTTGTTTTTGCTTCAGTCTTACTGTTCAGACTTCGCCTCCTAAGGCCTTGCAGGTTTTTCCTTTTGCTGTCCCTGAAACTCCCCTGCCTGGAATCTTCCTGGCTCCTTTTAGGCCTATTCTTGGGGTGGAGGGGGATGTATTTAAATGTGGGGATTTGTTTTTTGTTTGATATTATTGTTCCTTTGAGTGGTACCAGGGTGAGCAAGAACCTACTCTGGATTTCTGGCTGTTTCTCCTGGCATGGCTTCTGGCCTTTTTTTTTTTTTCTTTCTTTCTTTCTTTCTTTTTAATTATGGCTGGCTCAGCCTGCCCTGGGGTTGGGGCTGGCACAGCATGTGGTGCTGGGGATCGAACCGTGGTCCTTGCAGTTGCCTTAAGCAGTGCTTTAGACCGCTGAACCATCTCACCGGCCCCCTTCCGGACTTTTGACTAAAATGAAGTGTATTTCTCAGATCACTTCCTGTGGGGGGTGGGGGGGCACGCAGACAGCATCTTGGCTTGCTGTCCTGCTGCACTCCTCACCAGAGCCATGAGAAGCTCTGAGCTGGGCTTATGAGGAAGTGAATTGCCTGTTTGAGTTTTATGGATTCTAGTGATTTATGGCCATTCAGTCATAGTTTTCCTGTCTATTTGTGAACTAGTGTACAGAATTCTTAGTGCCTAGTTTTGCACCTGAAAAATAAAAAGAGTAGCGATCACACCTATTTTAGGTACCTAGAAACCTCAGATTTGGGGCTGGAGATATGACAGCCTTATACTGGAGAAAGGCTTTTTGGGACAGGGTCTTGCTATATAGTCCAGGCTGGCCTCAAACTCATAATGATCCTCCTGCCTCAGCCTCTGGAGTGCTGAGATTATGGGCCTGTGCCACCATGCCTTGTTTTTTTGTTCTTGTATTATGGCTGGCTCAGCCTGCCCTGGGGCGGGGTGGTGGAACTGGTGCAGCATCTGGTGCCAAGGATCAAACCACGGTCCCCCTTGGTTGCCTAAGCTTTCTTAAGCAGGCGCTTTAGACTGCTGAGCAATCTCGCCGGCCCCTGCCTTGCTTTGTTTGCTGTCTTTATAAACTTGGGCAAATGATTAACTTTTTGGAGGCTTGGTTTCTTCATATGTAAAATGAGGGCACAGTAATTGATATTTGACAGATGTTGTAAAGTGAGATAATATTTGTGAGCATATGTTATGAACCATAAAACTTGAGGGGATGCAAGACATCTTCGGTGCACTGGGACTCGGGGTGTCACCTGTCATAGTGCAGACCGAGTAACTGTCTAAAATTCATCTTTCCAGGCAAATGCATGGGTAACTGGCCTCGCAGGATTGTGGCATTGCCTACCGTAGCCATGTGAGTCCACCGAGCACCGTGCAGTGTGCTCTTGAGGCTAGCTTCCTGCCCCTGGCTTGATACTGACTTTGTGAAAAATGTTTGTGAAGACAAGCATGGTGACACACCCCTACAGTCCCAACTCTGGGGAGGCTGAGGCAGGCGGATCGTAAACTTGAGCCCAGCCCAGGCAATATGGTGAGAAAAAAAGGCTGGGAATGTAGTTCAGTGCACAGGCCTTGGGCTTAAGTCCCAGGACTGCAAAATAAAATAACAAGCTTTTGGAATAACATGCTGCCCCACCTGGTTAGAGTATAGCTTTTTCGTGAAATTAGCAATGGCCTAGGCTTATTGCCGTTAGAATGTTTTACTCCAGTTTTGAAGAAAAATTATGAATACAAGGTCTTTGTCCAAGGTCCCCTGGGTAACTTCCTCTGTTAATATGTGACACATTTTTCTGCTATGGGAAGGCACAGGACCAAAGCTGTGGCCACACTTGCCTTCGTCTGCTTTCCCCCCTACACTGTCCATTAATGTTTTCCAGGGAGATGTTTCTCAAACGACCAGACAACATCGTAGGATTTGCTGCAGGTGAGCATGGCAGTGTCAGTGCGGGATGTGGTACAGCTGTACCCAGCTACAGCCCGTGGTTTAGACCTGGATAGCCCAGCAAGGGTTCCCCTGCCCTGTCTGGGGTCCTCCCTCACCTAACGGCCCCCAAGGGAGCCGTATCACAAGGCATTGTTGCTCCACTATTGATTCCTCAAAATGAGGCCAGATAGGAAATGAAGCAGAACTTCCTCTTAGGGAGGATTAAGAATTCTGAGATTCCGAAAGGAGATGCTGGCTGCCCTTTCCCTGGGCATCTGGAAGCACTCCTGACCCTGGCTGTACATTAGAATCACCTGGGGAGCCTTTAAAAAATTCCTGCTCTCAGGCCTGACCACTAGAGATTTTTACTTAATTAGTGTGGGGTGGGGCCCTTGCCCATAGTTTTAAAGGCTCCCCAGGTGATTTCTAATGGACAAGGCTGCCCAACAGGACTTAAGGTCAGTGGTAGTTAGAGGGGAGGCGCTGGGCCAGCCCATTTCTTGGGTGCAGTGCACTCTGGGAGCTGTTTGCCGCCTCCAGCCGCTTCTCACCATCTAAGTCTGTCTGCTGCCACAGCAGATGCTGCCTGTGACTCACTCACTGCCGGTTGTATAAAAACCCTCTTCTGTCGTCATTGTGCAGGGCCTGGCTCTCCTCGGGAGGGGGTTCTCAAGAGAGGGCTCCCTGGTACTTCAGAGGCAGGAGCTGGCAAGCCAAGTGGAGTGGGGAATAACAGTTGACGTTTATTTGAGCCCCAAGATGGACCTGGAACAAAAACCCAGCCAATCCCCGAGTCCTCAGTGGCTCCCCGGGTATCAGCGAGCAGCCAGCAAATGGCCTGGTGCAGCGTGGCGGGAGCATCCGGTGTGAGCCCTTCCTGGGGCTGTGAGCTGCCACGTCTGGAGCCACTCTAGGGTCACGTGACACTCACGCTGTAAAGTGGGGCATTCACAGCAGTCCTAGGACTAAGCCATCCTAGCTTTTTAGCAGAATAAGCTGCCTCCTCCCAGTCTTTCCCCCTTCGGTATAGATGAGCTCTTTTTGATTTTTATCCCAGACTATTTCACGGATCCAAGACTTCCCAACAAGATTCATATGCAGCTAATTAAAGACAGGGAAATGACTTAATTAGCAAAATCACCATGCTCAGCTGTTGGGAGAGACCAGACAGAACCCAGCCTCGGGTAGGTGTTAACTTTGCTTACACATGGTGTGACTCCACTGCTGGGAAAAGCAGCACTGGCTTATGGGTCTGGAGTGTGAAAGAAAGCAAGTGGAGAAGCCAAGGAGGAGTTTCATGAAAGCTTTTGGCTTTCCTGACACTGTTTTGGGGAATTAGGGACTGAAGAGAGGCCCAAAAACTGTCTAGCATGCCAGTGGCGGGGATCTTCCTGTCTGGTGACTTAGATTAGGAGAAATGGAAACACAGGCTGGTGAGCAAGGCAGGGAAAGAAGGATTGACACGAAGCGGTGGGTGCTACTGCCCGTTTCCTCAGGACCTTGAGGGGTCAGGAGCCAGAGCAGCTTCCCTGGGTACAACTTGGATAGGGTGCCTTCCCCTGCCCTCACTTTGCGTGGGGTGTGCCATAATGTGAGGAGGACGGACGGTTCTTAGAATTGCTATGAAGGCTGGGATTTTTCTTTAATGCAAGGTGGGGAAAGGCCACCTTGCCTTAAGTGCTTCTAATTTAGCGGAACCATTTCTGTTTTCCAGGGTCATCTGGACGCACAAGAGCCCAGCTGCCGTCAGCGTGGGTTTGCAGGCTGCCTTGGGTTCTGTCTGCTGTGGCAAAGGCTTTTAAAGATCCTCGTTAAAAATAGACCTTCCTGCTCTCTGTGCCTTATCTCACGGGGCGGGGCCGCACTGGCCCATGTCTGCTCCCTGGCAGCCAGGGGCCCCAGATATGGTCGGCTCTCTCTGCAGCTGCACCCAGAACTGGGACCAGAGCAGAGAGCCATGGGGAACCCACAGGCCACAGTGGGTCGTGGTGGGCAGAAACAACAGAGTTGACATTTGAGCATCTTCCCTTCTGGGGGGCTGTACGAATAAGGTGGTGATTACCTTTTCTTTCCACAGAAGCAATGCGGAGGGGAGTCAGGCTGGAAAGCTGAGAGAGACTATGGTTGGATGCTGGAAAGCCACTCAGGGACATGCATATTGTACAAAGTCACTTAACAGCGACTCAGGTGGGGGACTTTGTCCTCAGGGACTTTTAGGAGCAAGCCTTCATCTAAGAGGCAGGGCATGGGCCAGGTGACCTCAGTGAAGTCCTTTCCAGACCCAGAAGACATGGGGTCTTCCCTGTCTCCTCTGTCTCTGGCCTCCACAGTCTGCCATTCCACACTCACCTGTGTATCACGTGTCAGTATCACCATGGCAACAGAAGCACAGAGTGAAGCAAGGGTTGTGTTAGTTTTGTTCCACATGTCTCTGCCTGCCTTGTTCACAGCTGCCATCACCTGGAGTTAGTAGGAGGGACAACACAACAGAGCATTTAAGGAACTATTAAAACTGCCTGATCAACTGTGGACCAAAAGTCCAAGGAGTTTTTAAATGGCTTTCAGAATCAGTGGCAGGGGTGGCACTGACAGATGGAAGATAGCCTTGCTGAGAAAACCCAAACAAAGCGTTCAGCAAAAACATGTCCACGAGGCCTTCTGGTGCCAAGCATTATCTTAGATACTGCTAAGCCTCTCCCCAGAGAGGGCAGAGTGGCTTGCAGGTCAGTGAGAGTGGAGAGTGGTGAATTCTATTTTTTTTTCCTCTCATATTTGCTACAGGGTCTCACTATGCAGCTCAGGCTCATAGTGATCCTCCTGTTTTCAGCCTCCCCAGCGCTGGGATTACAGGTGTGTATCACCAGCCCTAGTCTTGGTGGCTGGCTCAGCATGCCCAGGGGCAGGGGCAGCACAGCTGTGATGCTAGGGATTGAGCCCTGGTCCCTGTGCTTGCCTTAGCAGGCGCTTAGTCCACTGAGCTATCTTGCTGGCCCTGAGGGTGATGAATTCCAATTTTTTTTTTTTTAATTTTATTTATTTATTTATTTGTTTGCTTGTTGTGTTTGTTTGTTTCTTTATTTATTCATTTTGTGGCTGGCCCAGCCTGCCCTGGTGGTGGCGCTGGCGCAGCATGTGGTGCTGGGGATCGAACTGCAGTCCCTGCAGTTGCCTGAGCCCTCCTAAGCAGGCGCTTTAGACCACTGAACCATCTCGCTGGCCCCATGAATTCCAGTTTTGAAAAAAAATCAGGCTAGAGTTTAAGTCTGAATCAAGCACTCAGCAGATGTGTGGCCTTGGCTAAGAAGAGATCTTGGGGTTGTTGGGCTGAACCTACTGGGTGTACGTGCCTGGCCCCAGAGGGTCTCTGCTTTGTCCAGGGAAGGGAGGATGTCTTAGTTATTGTTTACTCGTTGCTGGGACAAATACCCGACACTCGAAATGAAGGAAGGAAAGGTTTATTTAGCTCATAGTTGCTGGAGGTTTCAGTCCATATTCAGCTGGCCCTAGGCTGAGTGGAACAGGGCAGAGAGCATCCAGTTCATGGTGGCAGAACAGCAACAATCTCAACAGAGGCAACTGACCAACCAGGGCTCCAGAGAGCAACAGCATGAGTCTGTCTGACTCTATTACATTTAGGCTCTCTGCCTCAGCCTATCCACCTTAGGCCACACCCATAATCTCATCAGTACTAAAACATACTACCAGTGGATCATGAGTCAAGTCTCAAACTCTTGAAGTCCCCACCCCATGATTGCATGAAGCTTTGGGGGGACAACTAGACATAAACCATAACAGGAGATAACAGACAGGAAGAAGGCAGATTACTGAAGGTTCTGGTCCTGGGCAGAGGAGGTTAGATATTTCCATGTGAAAAGCCTGTGAGGGTTTTTAAGTCAAAAGGAACTCATAAAATGCAGATGATATGGAAGACAAATCAGAGGAAAGACCTGTGGGGAGATGATCTCTGTGGCCAGAGCCGCCACCATCTGTCATCTGCTTATCTCTTCTTGCCCCTCTTTGTGGACTCATCCACTGTGGCAGTTGGGAATGTATTTAGCAGCAAGTAACACAAGAGCCAGTTTACAGTGACTTGCAGGCAGGAGTCAAGATCTCAGATGCTGCTGAGCACCTGGGCCACTGTGTTCTTCCCTTACAGTCTTAACCTGGCTGCACAAAAGTGCTGTACTCCAGGTGTCACTTCTGCACTCAGGCAGAAGAGAGAGCCACAGCAGCCCACTCTGACTCCATTTGAACAGGAAGAGGAGATCTCGTGTCCTTCCTTCGTCTCACAGGCCCATCTCAAGCTCAGCAGAGACCAGGACAGGGAGCCCAGGGAAGCTGGGAGTAGCTGTCGGGTCTGCTGAAGGCCATGTCTGCCTGCCCATGCAATAGGAGGGTCTTTTTTCTTCCTTTGGGGGATGATTGCAGGGTGTACTTCAGATTGAATTTAGGGCCTTGTGCATGTGAAACAAGTGCTGTACTGTTGCGCTACGCACATCCCTGCTAGAGGACTCATAAGAAACCAAAATCAAGCCAAGGATGGTGGTGCATGCCTGTAATTCCTGTGCTCTGGGAGGCTGGTAGGAATTCCAAGTTTCTGGGATGGGGAGATAGCTCAGTAGAATAAGTGCTTGCCTGGTAAGCACAGGATCTTGAGTTGAATCCCTGGTACCAGGAAAAAAAAATTCCAAGTTCCAGCCCAGCCTAAGCAACTTAGTGACATAACAAGACCTTGTCTCAGAATAAAAGAAAAAATGAGCTGGGGATGAGGCTCATCCCCAAAACAAAACAACAAAATCGCTAAAGAGTTGTTGCTCTCCTGCCCCAAGGCATTCAGTGGTCTTCCATGAACCCAGCGTCTAGACGGTTCTCCAGGAGCCCAGTGGTTCTCAAGACCCACCCCCACAGACCTGTCCGACTTCAAACACCCGGCCATGGTATCCCAGTGTAGCACCCCTGTCCCCAGACCTTCCCATGGCGAGTGGTCTAAGACACCATGCTCTGTGATGAGAAGGTCGACACGTGTGCCAGGTCTCTGGATGGTAGCCACGGGTGTTGGGTCCAGGCCAGCATCTCTGGAATTTCCTTCCTATTTTATGGGGTCAGAGGTGGAGCGGCAGGACTGGGAAGGCATGGTGCAGCGATGTTGGGCCCTCTTTAGAGTGGGGATCCCTCCCAACACCCCTCTCCACCCATCAGACTTCCCTAAATCTCCTTAGCCAGACCCAGGTCCACACATACGCTGGTGAGGGCGGCCAGAAGGGGAGTGTTTAGACAGCAGTGGCACGCACGAGGCTAGTCACTGAGCGCTTTCATCAGGGATCCACCTACACTGCCTGCCTCTGGACTACTTGATTTTATTTTGTTGTACTGAGGATTGAACCCAAGGTTTTTACTATGCATGCTAGGCAAGTACTCTACCATTGAGTCACATTATTATTATTATTATTATTATTTTTTTTTTTTTTTTTTTTTTTTTTTTTTTTTTTTTTTTTTTTTTTTTTTTTT
>PVKN010003432.1:0-37309 GCA_004027915.1 Capromys pilorides
CCATGTTTCCTGTCTTTTCTGTTTGCAGTCATTTCATTGTTTTAATGCTTAAGCCCTTGGTTTCCATTCAGCTGTGTTATGCCTTTCCATTTTTATTTCTTCTTTTGAGCTCTTGCACTAGGGAGACTATATGATATTTACACATGTAGGCCTGGTTTATTTCACTTATGAGTATATGTTTAAGATATATGCACTTATATATGAAGTCTTCTAGTTTATCATTCTTTATAGCTGAGTAATATTCCATTATATAAAAATACCACATCTTTTTCAACCATTCTTTAGATGATGGGCATTTTGGTTGTTTCCAAGATGTGGCTATCACAAATTGTGCTGCTATGAACATAGGTGTACAGATGTCACTATGATATGATGTTTTCAGTTCTTCAGGGAAAATTCCCAGTATGGGGATAGCTGGATTGAGTGGGATTTCCAGTTCTAGTTTTTAGGGAGTCTCCACACCGCTTTCCATAATGGTTGCACCAGTCTGCATTCCCACCAGCAGTAGAGAAGTGTTCCTTTTTCCCCACAGCCTCTCCAACATTTGTTGTTGGTTGATTTCTTTATGATAGACATTCTTTCTAGGGTGAGATGATATTTAAGTGTTGTTTTGATTTGCATTTCACAAATGGCTAGTGATGTGAAGCATTTCTTCATGTATTTATAGGCTTGTTAAATTTCTTTCTCTGAGAAGTATGTGTTCATCTCAGGTGCCCATTTCTGGATTGAGTCTTTCAATTTTGAGACCCTAATGTTTTTAGCTCTTTATAAATTCTACATAGAAGACCTTTGTCTGAATACTTATTAGTTAAAATTTTTTTCAAAATTAGTGGGTTGTCTTTTCACTCTGTTGGTAATTTCTTTTTATGTGCAAAACTTCTCATCAGGAGGAGGTTCCAGTTGTTGATTCTTTTAAGCGTCAAAAGTGCATTTTGATTTTTGTCCATGAACTCTTTGCCTACCCTGATGTCTTCAAGATTTCCTCCCACTTTCTCTTCCAGAAGATTTAGTGTTTCTCTTTTAATATTTAAATATTTAATCTATTTTGACTTTAGTTTAGTGCATGGTGATAGACCTGGGTCAAGTTTTAGTTTTCAACATGTGGAGAGCTAGTTTTTCCAGCACCATTTATTAAAGAGGCTATCTTTCTTCCAGTAAACATGCTTGGCCCCTTTGTCGAAAATAAGGTGGCTGAGAGTGTTTGTGTTTCCTTCTGCATCTTCTAATCTATGCCATTGATCCTCAGGTCTATTTTTTTTTTTTTTTTGCCAATACCATGCTGATTTTATCACGGCAGCTCTGTAGTATAACTTTAGGTCAGGAATTGTAATGCCTCCTGCCTTATCTTTGTTGCCCAGGATTGTCTTTGGAATTCTAGTTTTTTTCAGGTTCCAGATAAAGTTTAAGAATGATTTCTACAGAACTGTGAACTATGTTGATGGTATTTTGATAGGGATTGCATTAAATCTGTGTAACAATTTAGGGAGTATGGCCATCTTCACAATGTTGGTTCTATCTATCCAGGAACAGGGAATATCTTTTCTTTTCTGAAATCCTCTAGGATTTCTGTTTTCAGAGTACTGGAGTTTTCAGTGAATAGATCTTTTACTTCTTTAATTAGGTTAATTCCTAAGTATTTCTTTTTTTGGTGCTATTGTAAAAGGTATTGTTTCTCTAATTTCTCTCTCAGTGTGTTTGTTATCTGTGTAGAGGGATGCTATTGACTTCTGTGTGTTGACTTCATATCCTGCTATGCTACTGAATATGCATATTAATTCTAGTAACTTTTTGGTGGAGTTTTTTGGGTCTTCCAAGTAGATTATCATGTCATCTGCAAATAATGATAGTTTAACTTCTTCTTTACCTATTTTTATTTCTTTTATTTCTCTCTCGTCTAGTGGCTGTAGCTAATGATTCCAGAACTATATTGAATAGGAGTGGCGATAGGGGACATTCTTGTCTTGTACCAGATCTGAGAATAAAAGACTTCAGCTTTTCCCCATTTAGAATTATGTTAGCCATTGGATTGTCATAGATGGCTTTTATCAGATTGAGGTAGAGGCTCTCTATTCCAATTTTCTATAGGACTTTGAACATGAATGAGTGTTGGACTTTGTCAAAAGCCTTTTCTGCATCAATTGAGATGATCATGTGATTTTTGGCTTTGGCTCTATTGACATAGTGTATTACATTTATAAATTTGCATATATTAAACTATTCTTGCATCCCAGGAATGAATCCGACCTGGTCATGGTGTATAATTTTCTTGATGATTTGCTGTATTCTATTGACAAGGATTTTATTGAGGATTTTTGCATCTATGCTCATGCAGGAAATTGGCCTGTAGTTTTCTTTTTTAGTTGCACCTCTCTCTGGTTTTGGTATCAATGTAATACTTACTTCTAGGAATGATTTTGGGAGTATTGTTTCCTTTTCAATTTCGTTGAAGAGTTTGAGGAGTATTGGGATTATGTCTTCTGTATATTTCTTGTAGAATTCAGTGGTAAATACATCAGGACCTGGACTTTTCTTTGTTGGTAGACTTCTAATTACATTTTGTATTTCATTAGCTGTTATTGGGTTATTGAGAGCTCTTATATCTTTTTGATTCAGTTTTGGTAATTTGTACTTTTCTAGGAATCTGTCCCTTTCATCTGTGTCTTCAATTCTGTGCGAGTAAAGTTCCTCAAAGTAGCTATTAATGATCCTCTGTATCTCTGCTGGGTCTGTAGTAATTTCACCCTTTTCATTTCTTATTGGTTAATTTGAGTCCTTTTTTTCCTCTTTTTGATGAGGTTAGCTAGGGGCTTATCAATTTTATTTAATCTTTCAAAGAACCAGCTTTTTGATTAATTTAGTCTTTGTATTGTTTTGTTTGTCTCGATTGAGTTAATTTCTGCTCTGATCTTTATAATTTCCTCCCGTCTTTGGGCTTTGGGTTTTGTTTGCTCTTCCTTTTCTTGTCAGTTTAGGTGCTGCATAAGAGTATTTATTTGTTCCCATTCTGTTTTCTTAATGTGTGAGTTCAGGGCTATCTTCAGCTTCTTTCTCTTGCAGATTTTGGAGAAGAGCCCATTGTGCGCCTCTGGCAAGATGCTCAGCTCCTGGGTTAGATGGTAGGATCTGCCCCCCAGCCTCTCTGCAGGGAATTTTGCTGCGGGGCTCCACAACAGATGCTGGAGCTGGGTTCTGGGTGAGGTAGAAGTTCTCGTGGTGCAGGGGTGCAGGCCTAGTATTCCTGCCTCCGTGCCTGCCAGTCATGAGCTGTGGGCAGGGGCAGAGTTCCGGTAGAGGTGCGGGGGTCTGCAGGTGGAGAGGTCCTACCAGCATGCCTGCTGGTTGGTCTGGGCTGTTCTGAATTTTTAAAAATCTTTTCCATTTAGCAGTCCAATGCAATTCTTCCCAAAATATGAAGCTGTATTTTCAGAATATTTGCTTTTTAATGTGTGATGCCCACTGATGTTTTCTGTTCTGCATAGTCTTTTCCATTTTATTTATAAAATGTTGATCATGAACCTCTACCTATACTTAACTGCTCCTAGCAGATGCAAACTTATGGCTTGTGACATACCGACTTGGAAATGATCTGAAGGTCACAGAGGTGCTTCTCTCTCATCTCTCCAACCTCATGCCGTTTACCCCTGAGGCACGCATCTGTTTTGGGGACGATTGGGATTTATTGTAGAAGGGATGCAGAGGAAAGCATGAAGACAGCATCATGATTCTGCGCATCACACACAGGAGTTTACAGCCAGGCCACTGATATCTGTGGCAGGGCACGGTCTTGAGTTGAATGTCTAAATTTACCTGTCTGCCTTTAAGAGAAAATTACTAGGAAGAGAAGGGAGCAGTTAGCTGCTGTGTTTCTGGAATGGGCTTTCCTGAAGGGCTCACTCTGGACAGGTGAGAAACCTTGTGGCCCGATGGGAACACAAACTGCTCACAGAAGCTCCAGGGCAGAGATCAGACCAGAAAACGCAAGACTGTCAGAGAGAACATTGGCCCAGCCACAAGACGGGACTGAGGACTCACTGGTTGTGTTCCAGCACTGTGTGTGGCAGGATACCCAGCAGCTACATAGGCAAAAGCACTGTCCCGGCGACCAGAAGTGCTGGGGCTGGGCACAGGGTCCCCATTTCTGCTAGTTATCCAGGACGTATGTGATGCCACCCTCTATCCACGTAGATGCTTGCTTAGGGAGGAGGCTGCTAGCAGGCAGAAGGCTCCTCTGACAGGATAAACACAATCTATGTGGGCTGAATGCACCAGTTCAGAGCTGGATCAACCTTTAGCCATTTTCTCTTCACCAGTGCCAGACAGGAGCTTGGGAGGCAAAATAATAAAATAGAGATGTCATATTTCCCTTCCAAGTCTGAGTAATTGCAAGTCAGATGCATGATTTTATTACAGAGACACTTGTATTCTGGGCAGTTGACTGGCTGACTTCCTAAAACATAAAGATAGGGGGTTTTAATCCCAGAACATTGGTGCCATTCACTAACTTCCTTATACCATTTCTCTGTGTGAATTATGTTCCATATATGTTATACATCAGATAATTTATATCAGCGAGCGGATCATCGGAGCTGACGCTCAGTGGCCAAGTGCCAGCCCAGCGCCGCAGGTGAGCACTACACGACAGTGCGCCGGCTGACATTTAAGGGCTGGCCTTCTGCTTTCCTTGTTTTCCTTTTCTCCAGCACTGGAGACCTATCCCAGGACCTCACATGTGCTAGGAACATGCTCAGTCACGGAGCCACCTCCCTCAGCCTGATCTACATATTCTGAGGCAGAAGGTCTCTTCTGGGAGAAACATTTGACTTTGTTGCAAATTCATAACTTTTGAACAGAGGCTGGAAAAAGTGAAGGCAAAAAATAGTGTTCTGCAAGTACTTGTTTCCTGCTTCGAAAATTAGGTTAAGAAAATTTAAAGAGAGGACAGCTTTCAAGAGGGAATTGAGGGAAACGCTGGATGTAGAGTACGCCACTACCGCGTATTTGCCCTATAGTTAAGAAAAAAATCTGTTGACACTAACTTTAGTTCTTCACGTACCACGAGGCACTCGGGGAAGGGCTCTTATGCAAAGTGTCTCACGAGTTGATTTGTTTGATGAAAAGTCAAATTTAGGTATGGGGAATAAGGAGGTCAGGCAGCACCTGCTAATTAGAAGTTGAATGAACAACGCAATGGAAAGTGAGTTTTCATCAACTTCCATGGGAAATCGCTGTGTAAGAAAAGCACTTTAGTTGAGCTGTTTTCCTCCTGTTCTAAGCAATTGTATCTCAGAAACTCTCTTGAGAGCAGAAAAAACAAACAAACAAACAGACAAACAAAAAACTGCCTGTGGATTTGGCCACCAAATTTTCTTTCTGTTCTTGTCCAGTATGAGGTGGAGGTGAATGAGCTGTAGCCACCTCAGTGTTCACGTGGTCGCGGTTGTGAGGGAGCAAAGCTTAATGGTTTGGGCTCCAAAGGGCCTTGGGACTTTGTACGGGAACACATTGCGTGTGGGACTCTGTCTCTCTACATGTCTTCGGACCTCTTGACATCAAATTCATTAAAGAGTGAAGGAAAGAGGAGACACGGAACATGACAAGGGAGAGAGAGAGAGAGAGAGACAGGGACAGAGACAGCTGGCAGATGACTCTGAAATCCAGGGAAAGCATTTCCAACTCAACTTTGGATTCTAGGAGTCGGGTGCAAATAAGAAAATATTTAGAGTAGGTCACTTGTGGATCCCATCAGTGAGTGCGTGAAAGGGGTTTAATTCTGCTTGCAGTGCCTATTAAAATTCCTTAACTTGCTGTTTTTTTTCATAGGCTATTGAAATAACCTAGATTTTTATGATTTTTGCCATGCTGAGAACTCTCAGAGTAACAGAAGACAAGAGAACAAATGGAAAATTTTCAAAAAAAGAGAAAGAAACAAACAAAAAATAACAATTGCCATGCTGTTGTGATAGCAGTACTTAACTTGCATTTATCTATCAAAGCTCTCGCTTTCTTATCTCATGTATAGACACTAGCGATGAGTGGAATTCAGGAAACGATCCACTGTGGAATCTGCACATCCCCAAGTGATTCGTGAAAGTCTGGTTTTAAGTGAGTTCTTTCGAGTGCACTGATTTCTCTTCTTCCCGTGAAAGCACTCCGAGGGTCTGCATCCTTCCAGGACTGCTTAACCTCTGGTTTGAAATAACTATTTTGGGTGTGGACAGCCAGCCACACAGCTTTGTCATGGGGTAGCATGATTAATCCTGGAGGTTAGTTCTTAACATCTGTGGTTTAACAGCTGCAGGATTTAATTTTATCTAAACCATACAGTTGGCATCTTTGTATCAGATAGTGTCTGATACCTGCTAATTGCTTTAGATATATCCCCAAAGATGGTCTTTCCAGTAGCTCGAGGGAAGAGGCCACATCTTAAGTTTTTACAGGCCTAGTTGCTCCTAGAAAAGTACTTAGAGCTTTGTAGTTGCCCTGGGGACAGAAGGCATCGATGTAAATAAATCCATAGAGATGATCACTCTGTTTGTTCTTTAGAGAATACCTATACAGTGTAAGTGGTTTCCTTTAAAAAAAAAAAAAGCATGCTTTAAATATTCTAATTTAAAAACCCTATCTAATTCTAGAGTCTCTTCATCCTTAGAGGCTATGTCATCCCTTCCACAGCAGGAAGCTGTTTAGCTTTAGAACTCCTTCTTCTAAGACATGGGTTTAACCAATAGAATGCGTTTATCTGCAAATGACAAGTACTGCAGCCAATCATGTTGGACAAGCCAGGTCCTGTTGGCAAAGAAGGTCTGAAAGTCTCTTGGGTTGGCCAGCCAATGCCTAGAACAGGGTGTTTCAATTAGTGAGGCTATTCTTGTCAAGGAACTCAGATTATTAAGTTGACTAAAGATTTAGCTAGAATTTTCTTCTGACTACTTGAACACATGAAATGGTTCTTTTCTCTTTCCACCAAGAAGTTCTCTAAACATTGTGTGTGTGTGTGTGTGTGTGTGTGTGTGTGTGTGTGTGTGTGTCTGAGTTACTTTTTACTCATTGCTGGGACAGATACCCAACATTCAAAATGAAGGAAGGAAAGATTTCTTTGGCTCATCTGGCTCCAAGGCAGAGGCACAATGCAGAGGCCAGCAGTTCATGGTGGTGGAACAGTGACAATGGTGACAGAGGCAATGAAACAGCCAGGGGAGCAGAGAGCAATAGTGAGCATCTATCTCTCTGTTTCTATATTACATTCAGGTTCTCCGCCTCAGCCTATCCACCTTAGGTCACACCCACAATCCCAGAAGTACTCAGAAGTTCCATCAGTACTAAAACACATAATCCCAGTGGATCATGAGTCAAGTCTCAAACTCTAGAAGTCCCCACCTCATGATCGCATGTGGCTTTGTGGGGACAACTAGACATAAACCATAACATTCTACCCCTGGGCCCCCAAAGTCTCATGCATATCCGTTTGTGCAAAAGACATTTTGGTCCATCTGGAAGAGTTGCCAAAGTCTCAACAGTTTCAGCATTCCTGAAAAGTCCAAGTTCCAAGTCTCCTCCAAGATCCAAGGCAAACTCTTCACTGTGAGCTCCTGAACAAAAGAAAAGTTAAACAGATCCAACATTCAAAGGCACAATATAAGCACTGCCATTCCAAACGTTGCAAACAACAGGGTTGTACAAAACACTGGGATCAACACATGTCCAAATATTAAATCCCATAGTTTAATGGAACATCTGAAACATCCAAAGCAGTCTGCACTGAGTTGTGAGCTCCAAAGGCCTTACACGGCTCCGCCCCTACAGCACTCTTGCTGGTAGTTTCCATGGCTTCTCTCTTAGGCCAGATTTGCTCCCTCTTTGTAGTTTCTCTTAGATAATCCATGTTTCTGGCTTTTCCAAACTTCTGGGGTCCATAGATCTCCTGGTGCTTCCTTTCTGGCCAAACACAATATTTTAAATCATCCTTCTTGGCTCTTTACTCTTGATATTCAACATAAATCTGGCTAAAAGCTGCCAATAACAACCACGCCACTGCACCAATAGTTTGCTGCTTTGAAATATCCCTTGAAAGGTTAATCAGTCCACCATTCTTAATCTCAGTCTTAGGAAAAGACTCTGGGCATGAGCAAAATTCTGACAGACTTTCAGCCAATCCATAGCACAAATCATCTGGAGTCCAGCAACCAATGCTGTCCTCAGCAGAAACCTCCTCAACTTGTTCTTTATAGGCAGGCCTTCTGTCAGTCTTCTGGTCTGAGTTCTGACCAGAATCTCCCCTACAGAACAGCTGAAGCTTTTCCAGTGCTTTTCTTGTAAGAGACATCTCTGAACCTTTCCTATCTCTTCTCATAAACCACTCCCAAAAGCTTGTAATCCACATTGTCAGGTATAGCCACAGCAATGACCCCACTTCTCTGGTACCAAATTCAGTCTTAATTACTTTTTACTCATTTCTGGGACAAATACCTGATGCTCAAAATGAAGGGAGGAAAGGTTTTAGCTCACAGTTACTGGAGGTTTCAGTCCATACTTGGCTGGCTCCAAGGCACAATGCAGACGCCAGCAGATCATGGTGGTAGAACAGCGACAATGGTGACAGAGGCCACGGGACAACCAGGGGAGCAGAGAGCAACAGCGAGCATCTGTCTCTCTGTATTACATTCAGGCTCTCTGCCTCAGCCTATCCACTTTGGGTCACACCCACAATCCCAGAAGTACTCAGACCCATAGTTCCATCAGTACTAAAACACATAATCCCAGTGGATCATGACTCAAGTCTCAAACTCAAGAAGTCCCTGTCCCATGATCGCATGAGGCTTTGGGGGGACAACTAGACATAAACCATAACTGTCTGTCTATCTGTCTCTGTGTCTGTGCATGGCTCAGCCTGCCCAGAATGTATTGCCAGGGAGTGAACTGTGGTCCCTGTGGTTGCCTAAGCTTGCCTAAGCAAGTGCTTTAGACCTCCGAGCTGTCTCGCCAGCCTTCAGACATACCTTAATAGCTTCACTGAGGTATACTTATAGTTCATGAAACCATTCAATGCCTTTATCAGAACTATGGAAACATGCAACCCCACCACAGCCCAGTCCGAGAGCTTTTCCATCATGCCACAAGCCACCTCTGTGCCCACCTACAGCCAGTCCTCACTCGCACCCTGCTGCCTCCAGCTGTGGGTGGCCACTGATCTGCTTTCTGGCCCTCAGATGTTCCTTTCCTGGGAATATAAAACGTACAGACGCATACGTATGCCACCTTGTGTGTCTGGTGTAGTGTTTGTGAGGCTTGTGCAGGTCATGGGAAGGACCTGTGGGGCTCATTCCTTGTTACAGCTGACTAATGTCCTGAATGCCACCCTTTGCTTGCCTGCTTGGCCACCCATTTCCAGGGTTGGGCTGTGTACACGCATTTGTGTGGATGTGTCCATTTCTCTTGGGCATACTTCCACGAATAGAATTGCTGGGTTGTGTGATATATCTAGATTCAACATTTTAGGAGAGTTGAAAATTTTTCGGAAGTATCCGCCCCCTTTTCCACTCTGGCCGGCCTTCCGTGAGGGTCCTGTTCTCTGTCTGCTTTCTATTGTGGTGGTGGTGGTGAACCTGGTAGAGCTTGTAGTAATACAGAGAGCCACCGAGGCGCGCAGGCGGGCGTCTGCCGGCGCTGCTCTGGTGTTTTGTGATGGCTGTGGTTTTGACAGCAACTGTTCTTCAGTGTATGTGCCTCTTAGTGTGTTGGTGGATTTTAGCAAACAACAATGAGTAGTTTGCGCCAGGGAAATTTCAGATTTAGAAAGTAATTGCACACATAGTGCCTCCCCAGTCTCACCTGTTATTAACATCTTGCGTTAATGGGGCACATTTCTTGCAATTAATGTACAAATGTTGATGGATGGTTGTTGACTGTACCCCTTAATCTGAGCTGCATTGCATTGCATTGCCCAGTGTGATAGGTTTTGACAGAGCTGTGCGTCTACCATGCCAGCTTCACAGGGAGTAGTTTCCCATGATGCGCATCACTGTCTGTCAACAATTCATTCCATTCTCTCTCCATCAAAACCCCAGAAAAACACTGAGTTTTTTTTCCTGCTTTCTATAGTTTTGCCTCTTCCAAAATGCAGGGGTTATACAAGAGGTGGCCCTCTCAGACTGGCTTCTTTCATTAGCAGCATGGCTTGAAGGCTCTTCCACATCTTTTCTGTGGCTTGTCTATTTCTTTTTGCCGTGGCAAAATATTATCCTGTATAGACACACAATTTGTGTTTTCAAACATCTAATGAAAGATGTCTTAGTTGCTTTCAGTTTTTGCCAACTATGGAAAAACTGTTGTAACTGGTGGCATGTGTGTTTTGTGTGGATATGCCTTTGCCTCACTTGAGTAAATACTCAGGAACAAAACCACAGCTAAGACTGCTTGGCCCTGTAAGAAATTGCCAAGCCTGCGATTTTGTGTAACCAGTGATAAACAAGCATTCCTGTGGCTCTGCGTCCTTGTCAGCGTTCGCTCTTGTCAGCTTTTTCTTTAAAACTTGTAGCCATTCTGATGGGACCATGGAGCTTTATACTCGATGTCTCATTGGGCCATCTGCTACCTTCATATGATGTGAAGCATCTTTACAGGTGCTTGTTTGCTGCCTAAATACCTCTGATGGTTTACCTATTCAGATCTTCTTTCCCCATTTTTAGAGTCTGTGTTTATTTTCCAATTGTTGGGTTTTACATGTCCTTATATATTTTGTATACAGGGCATTGGTTAGATTCATGCTTTGAAATATTTTCTTCCATTCTTTCACCTCTTCATTCTCTCTTTTAATTTGCAAAATAGATGTTTTTAACTTTAATCAACCCCAGATTACTAAGTTTGTCTTTCGTAGATTTAATGTTTGGTGTCATACCTAAAAATATATCATCAAACTCAAGGTTATCTAAAATTTATAGGTTTGTGTGTTTTGCGTTTTGGCCTAAGATCCATTTTGTGTTAATCCTTGTGGAAATGGAAATCCTCGGTTTTTTGGGCATGAAAATGTACCACTTCTCTAGCACCGTTTGTTGAGAAGGCAGACCTCATTCAATTGCTATTTTTAATCAAAGGTGAATTAACTGATCCCTTTTAGTATATCTGAAAGTTGAATTGTAGAGGCCTTCCAACTTTGTGTAATTTGTATTTTCTCTCTTTTTCATGGTTATCCTTACTAGAGCCTAATCAGCTTTGGAGGTTTTTCCCTCAAAGAAACTACATTTACTTTCATTGACTTTTTTTTTATCTATTGGATTCATTCATTCATTCATTCATTCATTTTTGGTACCAGGGATTGAACTCAGGATCTTGCAGGCATTTAAGCCTCTGAGCTATTATTACAGGCCCCTGTTTTTTCTTTTTTTTTTGTCTTTTTGAGACAGGGTCTCACTATGTAGTTCAGGCTGGCCTTGAGTTTACCCTTGTAGCCCAGGCTGGTCTTGAACTCACATTGATTCTCCTGCCTCAGCCTCCCAAGTGCTGAGATTACAGGTCTGCGCCACCACGCCCGACCAGGCCCCTGTTTTTAATTTCATTAACCTACTTTTTATTTTTTCCCTTCTGCTTCCTTAGGGTTGATGCTAACTATTCTAATTTCTTAAAAGGGAAGCTATATTGATGGGCAGTCTCCCCTCTGATCTGTGCATCTGAAATCTAAGCACCGCTTTTTACTTCATGCTACAGGTTGTGATGGGTTGCATCTTCATCTTGGTTTAGATGAGAATGTTTGTAATTTCTCTTGAGCTTTCTTCTTTGGGCAATAGGTTACATACAAGTGTGGTGTTCAGATATCTTGTGACTTTCCAGCTTTCATTCCTTGGTGGATCGAACTCACTACCTTGCGCTTGCCAGGCGCGTGCTTATGCTGCTGAGCTCTCTCCCCGGCCAACCTACGTGTTTTTCCTTCCCTTTGAAGAACATTCTTTTAGCATTTCTTGAAGATCTACTAGCAACACACTTTCTCTTTCTTCTCTAGAGCAAGTCTGTGTTTATCCTTCACTATTAAAGGGTGATTTTACTGAGCACGAAACTCTGCATTGGTGGATTTTTTTTGCCAACACTTTGTGTACCTCACTCTATTGCTTCCTTGATTATATGATTTCTCTAAGAAGTCTGATGTAATTTTTATCTTTGTTCCACAGTACATAAGGTGATTTCCTCTCTTCTTGAATCTTTCAGCATTTCCTGTTTGTCTTTGCTATGTGCGCTTTGTATATGATATGTGGTTTTTTAAGGAGTTTTGAAATAATCTTTGTTTTTTAAAGTCAGTATGTGTATTACAGGAAACAAAAACACAAGAAGCAAAGGACAATGTCACAGTCGTAGACAGCTTACCTGGATGCACTCTTCTGGGTCCCTGTGTACATACATGCTGGGATTTCAGGCATGAGTCACCACGCTCAGCTAAAAAGACATTTATAGAGGGATTATTTTGCTACTTCTAACATAATTTAGACAGAAAGACTTTATTGTTTAATGCCCAGCAGTAGCAACTAAAATGTACATATTGAAAGAACAGCAGCAAGATAATCTGGACTCACTTCACTTCTCTCTCTGCATGCTCCCCTCCCACATCCCATGAATAGCCAGCATTGGCTCTAAAACATCATTGGATGGTCCCATTCCCAACATGCAACATTCCTGTAAAGTCAGAAAAACAGACTTAAAGTGATAATGTTAGCCCTTGACATCTACATGGGTGAACTTTAAACATCTAGAAAGACTAGGTATTTCTAATAACAAATGTCCAGTATGTATAGTGGCATTGAGTACACTGCATACATATACTTAAAGGCTATAATTTTAAAGCGTTCTAAACAGGAACACCCTGATCTAGAGCCCTTAATCCCTTTCCTCTTTTCATTTTTTTTTTTAACCCAGGGGACAGATATATGCATATGCAAATACCGAGAGGGGACTTTTAACAATTTCATTTCCTAAGTGGTTTTTTTTTTTTGGTACCAGGGATTGAGCTCAGGACCGCATTTCCTAAGTGGCTTTAAAAACATTCTTTCTAATGAATCTTAACACAAAGTGTACCCAATATTTACTAATTCTACTTCTGTCATACACGGGCAACCTCTAACATCTAGAAAGACTAAATGTGAATTAGGACTCCTTCATCCTTTATATACAACTATATACACAGGAGAGCAAATCAGACCTAATGGACACTGGTCAATCTCCTTTCACCTAAGCCACACCGACTCAGAGCCCTTTGGGCTCTTTTGCGCCTCTCTCTCTGAACCAGCACAAATATGTCTACTGCTCAGATCAGTGACTTAGTTATTCCATCTCCAAAAGACAGTATTCCATTAATCTTAACAAAGTGATTATCTAAAAAAATTGTATCGCTTGCTACCTCTACTTTTAACATACTTTGTGCACTTCTAAACCTCTAGAAAGACTAGATGTTTCAAATATGGACCCAGTTTGTCCACTCTGTACACAGCAGTGTTGAGTAAACTGCACACATGTAACAGTGGCTACATCTGAAAGTGTCTTCTAAGCAGGAGCATTCTGGCCTAGTGTCCTTCACTTCTTCCAATTTCTTCTTGTCACATGGCAGATGGGTACCTGTGTCACTCAGGTGAGATTTTACAATTACATTTCTAAAATCCTCTTCAGAAGACAGCCTTTCTGTGAATTTTAACACAAAGTATACAAAATGTGTCAGTTTACTAACTCTGCTTTTGTCATACATTGGCAACCTCTTTAATATCTAGGGACTAGATATTATAAAATTAGGATTCACATCCAGTATATACAGCTCTATATACAGTAACATTAAATGAAATTCATGTAACATAAGAGCAATGGATCAGCTGAAATTTTCTACCACACACTTAATTTAACACCTTCCACAATTTCTCCCTCCCACAACCGCCCTCAAGCCAGTGAGCAAGTACTGTTCAGAGATGGCTTAAACATTCTCTTTGCAGACACAGTATTTTCTATCAGCTTGTAAAACTTATTTACAAAGTGTTATTCTATTACTTCTACTTTTAAATATATCAAGCATGTCTACATATCTAGAACTAGATTTTTTCATATAAGAACTTGTCTGCTGTCATACAGCACTGATAAAATTGCATGTACATAGAGCAATGGTTGTAATCTGAGGTATCTTTTAAGTATGACCATTTTGGTCCCATTTCCTTCTTTCTGCTTCAACCCAGTGGACGAGTACAGGCACACATAATGTTAGAGATGGTTGAATCCAAAGCTCATTTACAGAGGATAAACTTTTCTGTATATTTCAACACAAAGTGTACAAAATATGCTAACTTTACTGTTTTGTTATACACTGGCAAACTCCTACATTCAGGGACTCGGTGTTGTACAATTTGGATTTGTCTGTTATATACACTATGTATACAGCAAAACAAAACTCACAAAACACTAAAAAAGATGTCTCAGCACACTAAGATAATGCCTTTTGCAACTGCTTCCCTTCCACCTTCAAACCACTGAAGTACAGTGGAGAGTACCATGTTGGTCAAGAGATGGTTTAACTATTCCATTCCCCAAAGACAGTACTTCATATGAACTTTGGCAAAAAATATTTACAAAGTGATATTTTATTACCTCTACATTTAACATGCAATGGGCACTTCTAAACATCTAGGTAAGTCTAGATGCTTCAAGTACAGACTCAGTTTGTCCGTTAGATACACAACAGTGCTGGTTAAACTGTACACACGCAACAACAGTTGAAAGTGTCTTGAAAATATGAATCTAGGACCCATCTTTTCTTTGCTAACCCAGTGGGCTAAAATGCTCACTTTCCTAAGACAATCTCCTTAGAATTTTATTACAAAACATGTCAGTCTACCAACTACTTTAATCGAAACTGGCAATCTGCTTAACATCTAGGAAGACAAGATGCTGTGAAAGGTCCCATTTAGCCTTTACATGCACCGCCTTACACAGCAAAGTAAGTAGAGCCTGCAGACCTAAGGGACAGCGACAACTTGCCTTGCTGTCAGTGCCCTAACACCGTACTCCTCATTGCCTTTTCTTCTAAGAACCAGTGCATGAACAGTGTGTACTACTCAAGAGGGCGTTGGCCTACCCTCCCCCCAGAACACTTCAGGTGAGCTCTATCAAGAAGAAATTTACAAAATGTGTTATTTCACTACTTCTACTTTTTAACATGTTATCAGGCACTTTAGAATATCTCCAATGACCAAATGTTTCAATGAAGTGCTTAGCACTGTAACGAAGACTGAAATGCACGTACAAAACAGTAGTTACAGTATGAATATCGCCTGCATGTGTCCAGTCTGGCACTGGACCGTCTTTTGTTGTCTGCTCTGTGCCTGTCCTCTAACCCACAGAACAAACGTGGACAAATCACAACACCTAGTATCGCTTCTCCAGACGATCTAACGCGCTCCATTTCAAAAACAGTCACTTCCAGAAGACGTTTCTTTTCCATTATTTGTTAAAAACAAATAGACATTTCCAAGACGTGTAGTCTTTCTAATTACTTTATCATATGTCGTCCACCTCTTTACAACTATACTGTCCACGTGCAGAAGTTCTCTTTTAAAAGGTTGGGGGAATGTTGAGAACAGCTTTTTCATATTATACACACAGGCCTCCTAAGAAGGCCAGTAAATCTTCTGATGGGGTGGTGGGCGTTTCCAATCAGGCCGAGATGGAATGTCACTTTATGCCTCTCTCTTTAGCAACAGCCTGAGGCCCACCAGCCCTTACACCCTTCCTCCGCCTGGGTGCTTGCACCTTCCAGGGACCGTGAGGCCTTTATTTGCCTTGGTGACCAGGAGGTGTGGTCTCTTTCAACTGGGTCACAGCATGACCCAGGGCCAAGATTGGTGCCGTTCTGTGGCCCTAAGCAGTGGAGCTTTCAGATCCACCTTCTTAGGAGGCCCTTGATGTGAAGGCCTTCTGCAGCTGTCTAGAGGCCATGGTTCTTTGCACCATGCCATGCTGTACCCACTGTAAGGCGCCACGTCCTGGATGGTTGGTGAGTGCTTTGTCTAGGCTGGCAGGGCTGGGGCGAAGACCCCGCAGCCCAAGGCATTGCAGCTCCAAGGCCGCTGCTGCCATTAGGTCATCAAGGTGCAGTGGAGGACCAGTTCCCATTGCTTGAAAGCCCGGGTCCAGCCAGTGGACAGTCACGACAAGCACCCAAGAGCCTACAGGGCAGAGGTGCGGCCCACTCTCAGGCTCCCCAGGTCACCCACCGCCATCTGCGGGAGGGCCTGGAGGACTCTGGAGGAGTGGGCTGCGCCTTGCTTCTATCTGCCCTCTCCGCCAGAACTCTGTATATGATATGTTTTAAGTGTAATTTTCTTTCTTTCTTTTGATATTTTGCATGGCATTCTCATCATTACTTTTGGAAATTTTTCAACTGTTATTGTTTTAAATTTTTCTTTTTCTCTTTTATCTCTTTCCTCTCTGGAATCCCCAGTGTACATTTTTAAATTCCTTTTGAAATTCTTTCATTTTTAAAGACATTTTTGCTACTTATCGCCTCTTTGATTTCCACCGTTTTTCAGTTTGGAAAATCTCCATGAACATTCAGAGTCTTGGTCTCATTGATTTTTAGCCAGGCCAAGTCTACAGATGAGCACCCTAATTCTCTTCCTTTCTTTTTTTACTGGTAGTGATCTACACTATTTCCTTTCAATCATTATAGTTTCCACTTCATGCATATGTTGTGCGTAAGGCCTTGCATGCGGTCTATTTTTTCCTCTGGACTCCTTAGTGTGTTAATGACAGTTATTTTAAACTCCCATCTGATAATTCCAATATTCACATCATACAGGAGCATGGCACTGAAGTACGTTCTGTCACTTCGGATCACCTTTTCTAGTCCTGTGACATGTCTTATAATTTTGGGTTGACAGTGATACAGGATGCATTGCATCAATGAATAGAACTGAGGTTTATGCTTATGCAGGTAGGAGTTGGGCTGTGTTCAGCGCTTTGTTTAGCTGATAGCACCGGCGGTTCCACCTTCCTCTAGTTTTCTCTCAGGGTTTCCACAAGAGCTCCTCCTTAACAAGCCTCTAGCATACAGCTCTCTCCATTGTAACCTACGCTATTGTACTGCAGTCCTGCTAATGTGGCTGTAGGTATTTGGTTAGTGTCTCAATTACTTTTCTATCATTGCTGGGACAAAATACCCGATACCCAAAACTGAAGAAGGAAAGATTTGCTTAGCTCACAGTTAGTGGAGGTTTCAGTCCATACTCGATTAGCTCCAAGGCAGAGTGGCACATGGCACAGGGCAGCAGTTCATGGTGGTGGAAAACAGCAAAGAGCAGAGGGAGGAGCAGGGGCTGCAGCAGTTAGCAGGCCTCTCCCTCCTTACACTGTCTACAGATCACCCACCCCAGGGCAGGTGTGGCACTCACACCCATAACCCTAGCATTGGATCAAGAATTAATCACAAACTCTAGAAGCTACCCCAGTGACTGCATGAGGCTTGGGTGGACAACTAGACAAGAGCCACAACAGCCTGAGCCTTCTATAATCTTATGATTAAATAGCAAGGGTTTTCTTTAGTGCATCTGAGTCGCTTCAGAAGAGCTTTTTAGTCTCACCCCTCCCCTACATTTGATGAGAGACAGAAAGGTATTCATGGTTAGCTCTGGATAGTTTCTGGTGGCCTGTGTGTTGAAGGCCTGGTCTCTAGCTTGGTGCAGTTGGGATATGGTGAAAACTTCATGAGAGAAATTTAGGTCACTGCAAGCATGGGCTTGAGGAGACCCTGGGACTCTGGCTTCTTCCTCTCTCTTTCACGTCCTGGTTGCTAGGATGAAGCACTGGCTGTGCTGTGTGCTCCCAACCATGGTGCCCGGCCTTGGCACACAGGCCCACGGCCACCGAGCCAGCTGTTCACGGACGAGAATCCACCAGCTGCAAGCCAAAGTAAAGCTCTCCTCTGTTAGGCTGATTGCTTCTGACATTTTGTTATAGTTTGGGAACACTGACCGACATGGAGCTTCAGCTGGCCGATCACTCTTCTCTTGGGTCAGATACAGGTCTGATAAGGTGATTTCTCCTGAGGGTGGCCTTTGTTATGGAGAGTGTGCGTTCCAGTTAACAGTGCATTATGGTTATCACGTGGCTGTGTGTTTTTCTCCTCTGCTTGGAAGCAAGACATTTTTCTTTTCCTCTCTACCATAAAGACCTAGTGGCCTCTTGCAAGTAAAATTTCATGGCAGTGTGCATCGTATCAGCTCGGCTTCCCCGAGCTCCTACTTCTTCAGGCTAGTCCTTGTTCACCCACCAGTCATGTCCCGGTTTCTGTCTAGATGTCCCCCGAGGTCCTCACAGGAGGCCGTCCTCACACGGCCAGAACCGTGCACCCACATGAAGCTGCCCTCCTGTGAGGCACTGGCGGGCGCCAGGCGCTGCATCTCAGCGTCGCAGAAAGTGGCCAGCACAGCGCCTTCCCCTTGTGCGCCTCCTGCCTACCGTCCTCAGCAGGCTGGCGCGTTCTGCGCTTCTCATCTCTCCAGTGTTGGGCCCTGCTTGCTCCCTGCTGGGATGGAGCTAAGAAGAGTGGATTTCTTGGATTTCTCGGCCTGTTCGCCTTTTCTCTCATGAGGGGGAGTGGTGGCTTCTGAGCTGTTTGCATCTGAAGCAGAATAATAGCCTGTTTCTTTTGTAAGCCAACTTTCCTGTGCCTCATCCCCAGACCCCATCTTCCTGCCCCATGTCCTCAGTAGCAGCTGTGCCCAGCCTCCCAGGAGCTGTCCACGGGCTGTGTACGCTGGTGGTGAGCCCGTGACTGCGCAGACATTTTCCACACACGTGAGGTTTCTGGCCCAGCTCATTCTTCAGTGCAGCGGTTCTGGGTCTCATTCTGGGTCCGTGTTACTTCTGGGTTTATCTTGTGTTCATGCTCTTCAAGGCTATGTTTCATCTCTCTGTGCTAAACATCATCACCTCGTCAGCCAGGTCCTATAGAAGGCTGACCCAGGGCCTTTCTGCTAAGGTGCTGGCCCTGGCATCATTTGCTGCTTTGTCCAACTTGAATTAGGACCTCAGACCTGCAGAGCCACAGGCTTCCCACTCATCACATGGCTGATCTCCCACCTTCCTCTCAATGCAGATGGCCCTGGATTTGTCCTCTTCCTGCTGAAGGTGCTGCTGTGGGCTTCCCGACCAGCTGAGCCCTGTAGCACTGTGGACTAGCTGAGCTCTGCCACAGAAGGCATGGGAGCCACCCAGGAAGAACCGCTTCTGACATAAACTTCTATTAGAGCCTAGGAAGCAGTGGTTGGCAACAGGACTTTTTTTGACCCCTGGATTCATAAACATAGAGCCTGGGCGTTTCAGATTTCTAAGAGCCTAATATAGTGTTGGGGGGTCTAATATAGTGTTGGGGAATGGAAAATGTAGAATTATAAGCTGATATTAATAATTGTTTTACAAAGTAAAGTGTTCATAAACCAAGGACAACTTAGTTCACTTCAAATAATTGTATGTGCATCTCCTTTAATGTGCCATGCAGGATGTCTGATGAAATGTGGATTTGTAGGGTTCCCAAACAATGCAAGAGTACTTGGAGCTTGTGGAGCCCTTGGAGCTGTGCTCTTGGTAGGCGGGCTTTCTCATCTGGCCTCACTAGCAGTCCTGGAGACAAGCCACGTGGGCTCCTCTTGCCACAAACAACACCGGCCCATGTCACTAGCTCAGCGCCAGCCTCTCTAGCATGTGCTGTGACCCATGGGGAAAATGTCCCTTAGTGCCAAACCTTTCAAAAGAACATCCTCAAGGAAAGAAGGGAAGGAGGAAAGAAGAAAGGAAAGTGAGAGGAAGGGAAGAGAGGAAGTGAAGAAAGGAGGAAGGAGGAAAAGGAAGGGAAGGGGAGGGAGGAAGAAAGGAGGGGAGTGGGGAAGGCAGGCAGGCAGGCAGGAAATCAGGAAGGCAGGCAGGCAGGAAGGAGTGAACTCAGTATTTCTGAGGGGCTATGCCTGGTCTGAAAAAAGAGGAAAAATATCTACTTGACCTCTCAGTCCATGAAATGAAAGGCACATTCTTACATGAGTAAATGCAGTACAAATGGCTCCGGGAAGGGAAATAAAACAGAGCAACAAGATGTTTCATCCCCGTGGAGTATGGAACACATGCAGGACATAGCCACGAACCTTAGAAGTGGACACTGCGTGCAGCGTGGGCCATTCTGGAGCTAGGCTGGGCATCCTCACTTTGGATTCCAGCCTCTTCTGTCCTCTCTGACTGGTGGCACAGGTTTTGATTCCTTTGCTGTTGATTTCTTCGAGCCTCCATGGAAGTGTGGGAAACCTTTGGAGGGTACACACTGTCTTCTGTCTCTTCTCTTCAGAGGAAAAGACAAAAGCCCCTCCCTTTCTTTTGAAAAACATCGCTGCTCAAAACCTATGAGCCCTGCACTGATGGCAGATACGGGAAGGGCCGGTGGCTCCAGCCCCAGCCCCTCAGGCTGGGAGCAGAAGGCTTGAGACTGCTCAAACCACCTCACACACCTGCACGGCGCTTCTTCACTTTTTATTTTTAAGAGCAGAATATATTTGTCCCCAAGAAAGGGACAGGTGAGGACCCAAGGGGGTTGCTAAGGAATCTGTCTTTGCTACGAATTTTTAGGGAGCAAAATCATGAGATGAGGCAGGCCTAAGACGGAAAATATGGGACCGTGCTCAGTGGGGGTGAGGTGGGGTGGCCCTGTGGTCAGCCAGTGCATTGCAAGTACAGTTGCTTAGGTAGAATTGAGTACCTGGGGATCAAGCGGGGATGGAGTCACGTTGGGTGTGTTCCTGTTGGGGGTTGGTGTTGGGACTCTTCAGGCCGGTGTGTGGGTGTATCTGTTTAATCTTTTGTCTGGAATCATGACAGTTAATTTTGATGGCTCCCTGACCTGAAAGAGCCCCTGAGCGGTTAGGCAAGCACCCTGCTGGGGCTGGGTGGGTCATGGGGTGTGGCCTGGGTGACCATGTTTCCTCTGGGGTCCCTCTCAGTGCGTTGGCCGCATGTTATTTTCTCCTGGCTGCCGTGAGGTGAGCAAGGAGCCCTTCCTGCCTGATGTCCCCACTCCCTGGAACCAAGCAGTCCTGTGACCCTGTCAGCCACAGCAAGCCTCTCTCCCTTTACCTTGTGCTTCTCAGGCACGTTGTCCCAGCTGAGCGAGAGGTCACTAACCCAGTGCCTTGTCACCCATGCACCTGTGCAGTTCATCATAACCCCAGGAGAACATCAAGTTAAGCATGGGCTACTTTCGCAGATGGATGAACAGGGCAGAGTGGAAGTGGCCAGTTCAGGGTCCTTTGGTACCACGGCCTGGTGATCTCCGCCTCCCCAGATAATTAGCAGCAGGTTTTGTCCCACTTCTCTTCCTTTGCAGAGGGAGTACCTGGACCTGCAACAGTTGGGGAAATGCTTTGTGGTTGAACGTGCCTCCCATGGTGAAATAAGAAATAGCCCAGATGCCTGTTTCAGGGTGGGCCTTCCAGGAGGGTGGGCGCTACCTGGCAAGTTGCTAAGCAACACAGTTTGTCCCCCATTTCTTTCTATTTAGGAGCTTGATTTTTAACTCTTAGGTACAGTGGGGGGAGGGGGAAGCGCTGGATGCGGAATACATTCAATAGCTGGTGAAGAAAGACATGAGTAGGACGTGTCCCCCAGGGCCTAGGACATTGAACCCAGGGCCTCAGGCGTGTTAGGCAGGTGCTGTACCACGGAGCTACAGCCCAGCCGTCTTAGTCATGCCTGTCATAGCTGGATGAATTACCCGACATCTACAGCTTAAAGGAAGGTAGGTTTAGTTTGGCTTGCAGTTCGCAGAGGTTCCAGTCCATGATCAGCTGGCTGCAACGCAGGGCGGCATGGCAGAGGAGAAGCAGCTGATGACCTGTGGGCAGGAAGGGGCAGGGGAGAGACAGAGAGACACAGACAGAGCGCAAGGGAGGAAGGGGGAGACTGACCCTCCTAGGCCACGCCCACAGTGGCCCACTTCGGACCAGACTCCCCCTCCCCGTCCCGTTCAGCCATCACCTCCGCAGTGAACAAACCCATTGGTAAGTACCACACGCCCATCCTCCAGTCGCCTCTCAAAAGCCCCCACCCCATGGGCACCGGAGGCTCTGAGGGGGCATCTAGGTAGAGCCCATAGTATCCTAGGGTCACATTTCAAAGTAGCCATAATGGATGGATGGAGACATGAAAGGAGTCTAGGATGGACCCGAGTAAAGGGCGAAGCAAGAGTGTGGGCTCCGCCCATGACTTGCTAAAAGCTGCTAAGTGTAGTGGCTTGTGTTTCAGGGGTCAGCAGCAGCAGCCTCAGCTTCTTCAGCACCGTCAAAGTCCCACCAGATGTTCTTTTTGAGGGCAGAAGGAAATTCAGAATGAGATTCCTGTAATCCCGGCACTTGGGAGGCAGGAAACAGGAGGATCACTATGCGTCAGAGCTGCAAAGTGAGACCCTGCACACACACACACACACACACACACACACACACACACACACACACGAGATTCCTCAGATACAGTGTATGGAATCATTCACAGGTGCCACAGAAGGGCCACACGCAGCTCTTGCCTCCGAGGGAGTAGAGCGGAAACAGGGGGGCCGTCATGCAGGAGCCAGAACCCCTCCTTCCAGGGCAGAGTACAGATTCTTCGATCTGTGGGCCGCACACATCTCTGTGGAGCTTTCTTCTCTGTGCCCTGTTCGTTTTATTTCCCAGGAGTCTTTAAAGCTCTTGCAGGTTACACAAAGGCTTGCAGGTCAGATTTGACTGTAGTTTACCGACCTGTTTTGGGTCGCTGCTCACCCTCAACGAGGTAGCAAGAAGTTGCTGGGACACATGAGGCCAAGAGGCTGAGATCTCAGGGCCGTGCGTGTGGTTCTCTATCACGTGACCACTGCAGAGCCACATCAGGTGTGCATGGCCGTCCAGGGCAGGGCAGGATGGACGGCTTCTGATGAAAGCTGGTGAGCCAGTCAAAGACGTTCCCAGTTCCCAAAGCAGATTGGCCTCACCAGAGGCGAGAGGCACGTGTTCTCGGACTCTGCATCTGTCTTCTTCAAGATGTGGATAATGGTGAGGGTCCTGCTCGCCTTGCAGCATCATTCTGAAGACCAAAACTCCATAGGTGTAGCTGCCGTGTCCACAACTGTGACATACTGTTTTTTTTTAATATTAGAAATGATAGAGTTTCATTAAAATAGTAGGAATTCAACAATTGTTGCTATATTGCATGATGTTATCATCAAATCACTTATTTAGGTTACCAGACATAAGCCTGAAAAATTAGTTAAAAACACAGAACAAAACAACAACAAAAAAAGAAAGTTGTGTGAAATTTTAAAAAAAGACATCAGAAAACAAAAAAAATTAAGCATTAATCCCCAAGGCTAGCAGAAGTCAGCAGTGTAGTTATCCAAACTGTCCTGCATATACACATAAGTATATCTTTCCCCTTCTTTCTTTTGTCCTTTTCTTCATCCAAGTTTTTCCCTTCCCATTGAACAAATTTTCTCTTTTACAATATCTATTGTACTTTTCAGATTTTGTTTATTGTTTTAGGTTCTCACACTAGCAAGGCAACATGATGTTTGCAACGTACATGTCTGATTTATTTCACTTACTGATGCGGTGTGTAGTTGGTCCATTTGCCTATGAAATACTCGAGTCTATCTTCTTTATAGCTTAGTAGAACACTCCATTGTGTAAAGATACCACATCTTTCATATCCATTCCTCAGTTGGTAGTCACTTGGGTTGTTTCCAAGATGCAGCCATTACAAACTGTGCCCCTGTAAAGGTGGGTGCACGCATATCTCTGTGGCGTGATTTCACTTCTTTTGGAAAGATATCTAGGAGAGGAATAGCTCTCCTAGAGGAATGGGACCTTCAAGACTAACTTTTTGAGAAATCTGCACACTGATTTCCATAGTGGTTGTATCAGCCTGCGCTCCCACCAACAGTGCAGAAGGGTTCCTCTGCCCTACAGCTTGTCCAGCATTTGTTATTGGTTGACTTGTTGATGACAGCCATTGTTACTGGGGTGAGGTAGAATCTTAGGATTGTTTTAATTTGCATCTCTTGAATGACAAATGATGTTGAACATTTTTCATGTATCTATTTGCCACTTTGATTTCTTCATTTGTGAAGTATGTATTCATCTCAGATGTCTATTTTTGGATTGAGTTTTCAAATTTTGGAGGCCTGATTTAAAAAAAAATTATATATTTTAGATGGAAAAGTCCTTTGTCTGATGGACAGTAGGCTATAATTTTTTCCCAATCCATGGGTTTTATTTTTACTTTGTTGGTGACTTACTTTTGCCTGCAGAAACTTTTCAAACAGATAATATCCCAGTTATTGATTATTTGAAGTATTTCCTATGCAGTTTGGTTTTCATTCATAAACTACCTACCCCTGTGACTTTAAGATTTTTACCTACATTTTCCTTTAGAAGATTTAGTGTTTCAATTTTAATATTTAAATCTTTGATCTATCGTGACTGCAGTTTTGTGCACGGTGCTAGACATGGGTCTGTTTTTAGCCTTTGGCATGAATAACACATTTGTAAATTGAGTCTTTCTTATTTGCCATACCTAACACATCTTATCTTACTTACTATCTCTTCACAACTGTCCTAGGCAGTAGCTCTTGGAGTCTCCACCAGTCCCCTCGACCCACAAGGAGATGTAGGGACAGACACGTGGCCGGTTGGTGGAAGAGCTGAGACACGGAGACTGGCAGTCAGCAGTGTGTGAGGCTGGCCCCACAGTCTTGAGGTGTGGCTTCAAAGATGGACGCACAGAAAGCAGTGAAGGGATCCAGCAAAGAAGTGCGTGGTGCACTCGCACATTTCCTCGCTTCTTTCTACCACTGCCTTTCTTGCCTTCTCCAATTCTTTCCCAAAGATGAGCCAGGCAGACAGGCAGCTCGCAAAGGCCATGTGTGTGATTTTCATTTGTGCACTGAGCTTAATTTTCCAGAAGCCATGGGAGGGTTGGATGGGGGCTCCTTGGTTCTGTCTTTGACCCAAAATTGCAGTCATCAAGAATAATTGAGACCAACTGCAGAACTGGTAACTTTTCTTAGCCTGGCGTAGGATCACCAAAAAGTCTTGTGTTTTGTTCCTTTTCCTGCAGGGCGGTGTCCATGTGAGCTATGAAGTGCAGTTCTTTTCATCTTTTTTTTTCCCCCTTTCTACTCTTTATCAGACCTCTCATAGTTTTAAAATTGTTCTCTGAGTTTCCACTGTAAACATCTCTGAGCTACTGGTTGTACAGAGCTACTGGTGTCCTATGATCAGATATCCACAAAGAAGAATGTGGCATTTTTTTTTTTTTTTTGCAAGTGTATCTAGGAATGGAAATGACAAATTCTGTGGGTTCCATTGTATATTTTATAAAGAAATAGAATAGAGGAGGTCAAAGTCTTCAAACAGTGTGAGCTAGATGGAGCTACTCTCCTGGATTGATCCGTGCATGTTGTTCATGTGTTCTGAAATGGCATATCCCATCGATATGTCCCATTATTTTATTGATAAGATTTTTAAAAATGTATATGTGTCAAGTTATCACATGGCACCCCCAAATTTGTATAGTTTCAAATAAAGTATATAGTTTAGAATTTGGTGGGGGGTTTTGCCTCTTCCTTACCTTGTCATCAGCTGGCTCAATCGTCCTTAGCTCCTGTGACTCCTGGGTCATCTCCTGGCCCAAGGTCACAGCACGTGTCCCCGTCCTCACACTCGGTTCTTCCCAGAATGACATGGGGATTCTGTAAATAGACTTTGTTGTGAGTAACACTTATATTCATTAGTAATAATTATTATGTATGCTCAGCCAGGGGCTGAAACACATCCTTTATAAATGGAAAGAGTGCATACTTATGGGGCGACGTCTGCACGCTGCACAGAATGTGCTTCATCCTTTCCTCCCCTTTATTCCTTTGCCTGCGTGGATCCATACCCCTCGCAAAACCAGGAATGATGTCCAATAGTTCCCATCTGGTTTGTTATCATTGTCGTCTGACAGGAGTGCAGAGGCAGGCACAACATAAGGCTGATTTCTCTGGTGTTTTTCCAGGTTGCTGTCTGCTTTCTCTGGCCTTTGCATTTTATTTTCAGTTCTCTCCGTGTGGTCACATTATCCTAGAAGATACCTAGATGGTCCCCCATGTTGGCCGGAAGGGCTGTCTGTCGGTCAGCGTGCATCTATTCAGCCCTTGCCTGGAGCAGGATGCCACGCACTGTTCTTTGTCACACACATGGTGGCCAGGCCTGCAGCATTGAGGGCCAGTGGCCTTCCACACAGAGACCTACAGATGGGAGCTCAGCTTTTCCTGCTCTGCAGAGGTGTGGTTGGCAAGGGCAGTACAGCGGAGTTCAGAGATCCGCGTTGCCATGTGCTACTCTTCTTTTTTGTGGTACTGGGGATGGAACTCTGAACCTTGTACTTGCCAGGCAGGCCCTTATGCTGCTGAGCTATATCCCTGGCCCAAAAGTGTTTTTTTTTTTTTTTTTTTTTTTTTTCCCATGCACCACTCTTGAAGGGCTGTGGCTGGTCTACTCCAGTGGCTCATTTACTGCTCCTGCCACCTTTCTTGACAACGTGCGGTGAACTCGGAGGGTTTGTGTCCACATCTCGGGGGGGCCTGGTCCTCCACCTTCCAGTTGTCCTCTTATTTCTACTTGTGCTTCTGCTGACCTCTGGCTCTGCGAACCAGGCTGATATTCTGCTTTCAAGACGCAGAGCTGGTGGTGGTTAAATGTAAAATGCACATCTCTTCCTACAGTGTGGTAAGCCTCTCTGCCACCCATAGGCGTAAAAGTCACAGCATGCAGCTCTTACTTGGGGTTAGCTTTCAGCATCTTGGTCCAGTTGATCAAAACTAGAACTTCTAGGGCTGGCGAGATAGCTCAGCGGATTAAGCACCTGCTTTGACAAGCACAGGAACTAGCATTCGATTCCCAGTCTCACATGCCTTGCTGGCCCCACCCCCAGGCACGGAGAGCAGGTGACCGACTCTGGGCATGGTGGCACACAGCTGTAATCCCAGCACTGGGGAGACTGAGAACAGGAGGATCACTATGAGTCCAAGCTGCATAGTGAGACCCTGGACCAAATATGTAAAATGGAAAAAAAAAATTAGAATTTCTGCTTCCACCCACATTAGAAATGGTGGGTGAAACTGGAAGCACTGACGTGGGACAGCACATACATGACAGGCTGGTGAAGCGAGGCCTCTGAAGAAAGCAGGAAGTGCTCGGGTAAAAGTAAGTTAAATGATCTGTCTGGGTTTAAGATGGTCAAGTCAATAGAACAAAAATACATCGCAGGGTCACTTGAAACATCAGTGAGTTTAAAAAAGCTATTAAAGAGCACTTCATTGTGTCTTCCATAGTTTATCTATATTTATAAAGAGCAGTTTTTCAATTAACACACATTGGTTTAATTCATTGAACCCGTCTGCAGAGGTCGGGGTGATTTATCCTCCTCTTTCTTCCAATGCATATCTTTGCATATGCAAGCATTTGCTGAACATTTTATGGTTTGAAGAAGATAGATAAGTCAACCTGGGCAGAGTGCCAAGCGCTCCGGGAGCCAAGACTGAAGCAGAGACTGAGTGTGGATGACACCATCGTGGAGGTGACCCTGGCTGCTTAAAGTAAGGGCAGGCAGCTTGCGGAAACCAATAGCTCAGACCCCAGCTCTGCCCTTGGCATGCTGGGAGAGTTTGAGCTAGGGTGCCAGCTTCTCTCTGCCAAAGCTTTTAACTTGTGACAGAGACTAGTACTCATGAACAAACAACAAAACCCAGCCCAGAATATCCCCTAGCGTTCACAATGCCTGCTGGTTGGGGGCACCACTCGAGGCTGGATTTCTCCCCCAACCAGCTTCCCCAGGTGTGTTTCAGATGTTGAAATGTAAGACAAGGAACTAGTGTTATTCTATTACACTAATATTGAAATTCAGGTTTTGTACTGAGACCCAGTCATGTAGTGATGGTTTTGCAATTTTTCTTTCTGTGGAATCTCAGATAAAATTCATTGTCAGGTGTCTACCTTATTATGGAGACAAAAAATCAAGGATACAAATTGAGTAAAAAAAAATTTTTTTTTTTTTACTGTTTACTAAATTGTTTGCTGTCAAAAACAAAACAAAACAAAAAACAGGATCATAGAGATTGCCAACTCTGGCTAACTCTTAAGCCAAATTCATTTTTTGTTTAAATCCTATCCACTGGCAGCACAGTCGATTTCCACACTGTTTACAAGAGCGTTAGCAAAGCCGAGCGTAGTGGTCATGACTGGAATCCCAGCACTCTGGGAGGCTGAGGCAGGAGGACCACCCATGTGATACCAGCTGGGAAAACTTAGTAACTCAGCAAGACCCTATCTCAAAATGAAATGTAAAAATGGTCTGTGGATACAGCTCTGCAACCTGAGTTTAGTCTCTAGTACAAGAAAGTCAAAGTACTTTGCAAAGCACAGAGGAACTTGGGAAGATACATTCTACCTCTGGTTTTGGTGGCATCCAAGTTCTTGCTGCCACTATAAGAGGCTCACGATTCCCCTTCTCAGCTTTTTTTCTTTCTTTTTCCATCACAGCCTGTCAAATGGTCCAAAGCCATGGTCTTACGGGAGTGGAGCCATTTAGGCGCATGCACAAAAGGGACTGTTTCAAACTGGCCAACGTGAGCTCTGAATAAACACATATTGATATTGTAGAACAAAATAATCTATTAGCACATTGCTCATTTGTGCTCTGAGGGCCGCCCTGATGCCATCTGTCATGTGGGCTGACAGACACAATTACACCCGAGTGCTAATAGAGCGGAAGGGTACAACGGCCTGACCTCGGCGTCCGGGGTCGATTTCAATGTTTGATGTCTCATTGGATTAGTATCACAGTGTGAAAGACAAAGCTCAAACTAATGGAAATGAGCCTGGATATGCAATACTGCTGATTGGGCTGACATAATTAGAATAATATTCTGCGCAGAGCTAATAACAAGCCAGAGAAATAAATAACCAAGAGATAACCTAATTGCAGCATGCTAAAATGCTCTCTCGAATATGCTAAGGTTAGCATTTTCTATTTACTTATAAAACACACTGGTGGGCTGCACTGAGCAACAGAGGGCACCAGCAGAGGAGGGAGTACCGCGATGCCCTCCCTCTAGGGGCCGGTCCCTCCCTGGGTCCCAGTGGCTTTTTCAGCAGTCACCCATAACCTTGTTGTAGGCCCACACCAGACATAACGCTGGGTTCCTGGAAGAGGGACGATGTCGTGGCAGTGTGACCCTGACACACGCCTGCTCTGCAGGAACTCCAGGCTCCTGGGAGTGCTGAGAACTGTATTAGGCCAGCACAGAGGGGGAAGAGGCAAGGTGGGGGTGACAGCATGGGAGAAGCTTCAGGAAACTGAGCGGAGACAGAGACAGACTTTACTTTCAACGGATTTGCAAATTCAAGAACAGAGAGAGTCAGACAGGAAGTACACATCCTTAGGATAGTACCTTGCCTTAATCCTGCAGTGCCAGAGAAGATTCCAGTTAACCCTAGATGCTCCTACTGGTGTCATCCTCACAGTTTTTGTAGGTGTTTCACCTGCAGTATCATGCTCAGCTTCTGCCAGTTTTTTTTTTCTTCACTTTTTTTTTTTTTAGTTTCAAAACACGTTATTAGTATATACATAATAATTGATACATTGAATATTGTTGTCCTCATAGTAGTTATACAGAGCACAGGCTGCAGACATGGTAAATTTTCTAATCCATATTAGTAGGGGAGGAAAAAAAGAAAAAAAACAAAAAAAATGTCTTTGTAGAAAGAGGGAGTAGTTGTATACATAGTCCAACGTTCCATAATTGCAGTGGGTTACCAGTGAAACTGGCCATGTTGGAGGCTGTTGGTATAAGCCTCTTATAGGTCATTGTACTAATCTAGCTCTGTGTTCTATGTCTTGTAATTAAGCTTTTCTGCTGGGTGATCGAGGGCAAGTTAAGGCCAGACCTGTGTAACAGAACATTCATCTTTTGTATCTTCCAGGATCAAATCCCCTCAGGATTAACTTTGGAACCATGTACAGTGCTTTGTAGAGATGTTGCCAGTGTCAGCCATCGGGATGAGTCACGGCCATTGCTCGACCAGTTTGCTCTCTGTGAAAGCCTGAGAGAGTGTCCTCTCTCTAGGTGACTCTCCTTAGGCATGCTATACTTCGTTTATCCCTTTCCTCTGAGGTCCCTTAATCTCCTTGAACAGAAAATTTGGGAAACCTCTGAGTTATAGGATGATACAGCACAGGTTCTCTTATGTCCTGAGTCCTCACTGACCTTGAAGGGCCAGGGCCAATTTGAAGGCAAAGAGATTCGCTTTGTTGAGCTCAGAGTGAATGGAGGAGGAGATGCGGGAGAGTGCTCGGAGTGGGGTGACTCTCGCCGAATGCGAGCTCCATTTCTTTTGGCTCAGTGCTGATGAGGCCTAGTGTGAGAATGCTGCCCGGAGAATAATAGGTGCTGAGTAAATATTTGTTGAGTGGATGCTTATGTGTGCTACCTTGGTTCTGTCATTTAAATCTCAAATGAATCAAGAGATCTGAGCAGTCAGTAGCTCTTTTTCATACATGAGGAAATTGATTTCTTTTTTGTCTTGTTTCATATTTTTATTCAATTATTTTGCCTTTTGGAAGGATTACATATAAAATAATGTAGTCAAATACTTGTATCCTGTTTAAAAATTGCACCCAAAGGAACAAATGTAATATTCAGGTTTTTTTTTTTTTTTTTTTTGATGGTAGACATAGATATTTGCCTTATGGAAAATAGAGAAAATCTAGATTAATGGTGCAAACTCTCCTACTTTTTTATTTTAAAGGTAAATAAAAATAAAACCATATCAAAACAGAAAAGCTACAATAATTTATACGTTGCACCCTGTTGTCTTCATAGTAGTCTGATTCAGAGTGTGAGATGTAAGCATGGCTGCCATGGCCATGTCGTGTGCAGCTCTCGAAATTCTCCGGGTGGAGGATGGTGATGGAAGAAGAAACAGACACAAGAGTTGGGGAACACAGAGCTGAGGTCGGGCAGAGCAGAAAAGGATCTGTGCCGGGCTGGCTTCGCATGACACTCGCTGCCCAGTGGCCCGCTCGTGTTGGTGTACTCAGGGCTGGCGCAGCTGGTTCACTGGCTCCTCTGGGCCACGCTCTGTCCTCAGGGCGGGCCTTGCTGCTGCCCCATGAATGAGATTGATCTCCAGCTTGAGCCACTCCACTCATGGGATATCTCGTCCAAACAATATTAGCAAAACCCTTTCTTTTTAACAAACTAAGAAAACCTAGTTATATAATTATGCTAAGTATCTTGTGTACAAATATATCTTTTCTTTTTCCCTCCCTCCCTTTCCCCTTTTCCCCATCACATTTTGTCCTTTCTTTTAAAGTTTCCTACCAATTCACAAGATATGTTGTACATTTTAGACCTTGTTTTTTCTTGCAGTCTCTCACACACTGGGGAGACAATATGATGTTTACACATGTGGGTCTGATTTATTTCACTTATGAGCATGGCCTCAAGATGCATCCATTAAAATATAAAAGACTCAAGTTTATCCTTCTCTATGGCTGAGGAGTACTCCATGGTATTAAAATACCACATCTTTTTTTTTATCCCTTCCTGGGTTGATGACCTTTTGGGTTGCTTCCAAGATTTAGCTATGACAAATTGTGCTGCTGTTAACATGGGTGCACATATATCACTGTGGTATGATATTTCACTTTTTCTGGCAAGATACCCAGAAGAGGAATAGGTGGGTGGAATGTGACCTCCAATTCTGGTTTTCTGAGGCACCTCCTCACTGATTTCCATAGTGGTTGTACCCTGCTGTCATTTATTCTTGGTTGACTTCTAGATGACAGCCGTTCTTCCTGGGGTGAGGTGGGGCAGCTACTCAGACGGCTTCAGAGCCCCTGAGGATGTGACTGTGCTTGTCTAACACAAGGGTACAGTGGGACACATTTATGTAAATGTGACTTAGCTTGGGAAACAGGCCTGCACTGATTACAGCACTAGGTAGAAACGTGAGCGTGAGATGCCAACCTGTGTGAGGACCCTGCAGCAAAGCCATGGGCTGCGCTTGCCCTGGCTCTCTGCTCTGCTCCCTGGTGCCTGCCGTTGTTGCTGATGTGTTGCACAAGTGCATCCTTTAACCTTGGGGTCCTCAAAAATCTCCCTTGGCCCTCCTGAGTGGGCTGACAATGGGCATAGTCAGCAGGACATTGAGGTAAGTGGAGGCTGTGGAAACAGCACCTAAGGATGAGGGGGATCCCCAGGGAATGGCTGCTGAGTGGCCCTGGCTTCACCCTGGCTATCTGAGCCACCTTCTCAGGAGTTTGGAGGGCCCTGGAGGATGGGGAAACAGCCTGTCTGGAGTCCAGAGATGTCTTGCAAGCCTTGGAAGCACTAGACAGATTCCTCCCGCCCACCATAAAATGGCAGGATGGGCGGCCTGGCTGTCTTAAAACTCTTCTTCCATGTAAATCGGGGGGTGGGTGGCCTTGTCCAAGGAGGAGGCGGCTTGAACCATAGCCAGCTGCTGCAAAGCTCACATGTGACGTGTGGCGTGGGAAGCCCTGCCTCTGCCAGAAATGTCTGCAGACGTGTAAGTCGTCATGTCCAGGAAATCCCCGGTTTTGCAAGCTCGGCCGGCCATCCATCAAAGGGTGGAGGGAGAGGAATGCCCAGTGTGTGTGTGTGTGTGTGTGGGGAGGAGGACCAGGAGGCCGCTGACCTTTATGCAGCACACGCGGTGCTCAGCCTCTGTAGTCATGGAGCTGCGGCAGCCGGCGAAGCAGTTGACCCAAAAGGTGGGTAAAACAGTGCCCCAGTGGCTGCCATGGCTGTGGGAGGACAGGCATGATACCATGCAGCCAGGCCCACAGGACATGTCTAAAGTGGCCAGCACAGCCCACACCTCATCTACAAGATGGGCTCTGCAGGATGCAGACCGGAAGCCCCAGAAGCAGAGAATCTAACTGAGATAAGTTGGTCGATGGCAGCGGCTCACCTGGTTTGGAAGAATCCAGGTCCCTGCCCACGCCAGTCACTATCTAGACTTGATTACTGTGCCATGTGAAGTGGCCTGCAGCAGGTGATGTTCACACTGCAGTACCATGGCCCAGATGAGCTGCTGATGGCACACATGCAGGGTACAGTCCTGGTAAGCAGGCCGGCTGGCACGCACAGGTCAGTGGCAGCCCTGCCAACCCCTTCTAGAGATCACCTGATACACAATGTGGTGGATGCCTGGGTCAGGCTGAGAGACATGGAAATAAAGTGCCAGTGTAAGGTGAGATCTGTAAAACTGTAGTTGCAAAGGAGAAAAAGAAGGGGGCTCCAGGTGAATGGGGGTGTCCCTCCCAGGATGGGCTGTGAGGCCGCTGAAGGTCAGTCAGCTCCAGATCTGGATGGACCTGCTGGCCGCTGGCTGAGCTACAGCTGAGTCAGACAGACAGCCTCTAGCTGTACAGCTGATTCTGTGGAGGTTGTTATACTCTGAGCAGCCAGAAGGCCACAGCAACCCTGGAGAAGCAGGAAGAAGTGGTACTGATCTCCTTTCATCCAGATTAAGAGGCAGGTTGGGGTACCTGGGTTTTGGGGGTCCTGGACGACAGAGGCCACATGTGGAATTGTTACTGGTCCCCCCCCAAAATGTAGGATGTGTACTAGCATTGATGGATACTGGAACTGACTCAGTGCTAATACATGGCAGCCCAGACCATTTTATGGGACCTACTGTGTGCATGGAAGGGCATGGAGGTTGCTACATCATGCTCCAGAAGGTCCGGGTCACTTTGGGTGTCGGGCGCCTGCCCCCGTGCCTGTATGATGTTTATTTCCCCAGTTGCTGAGTGCGTACTGGGGGTGGACAGACTGACTGGTGCTCGGCTCAAGACACAGGGAGAATTCCAGGTGTGAATTGGTGTGGCAAAAACTGTAGTCTGAGGCTATCCATAGCATGTGCCATGGGCTCTCTGGAAGGCCACTTGGGTTGTGTGGGTGAAGTAGCACTGGCTTTCTGGAGGCCCGGAGGGGATGGGACTGACTTACTGAAACTGGAAAAGGCAGGGGTAATTCACCCTGCACAGAGCCCTTCAGTCTGGCCCATGCAGAAGACAGATAGGAGGTGGCAATTATCTAAATTCTCACCAAGGCAAGTAGCTAGGACCAATTTGCCTTCACCTGGAGGAGAAGCCATTGGGCCTTCCAGATGGTGTCACAAGGCTATCTTCACGGCCCAATTGTGTTCATGGCCTGTTGGCCCAAAACCTGGTCACTTGGGTCAAGCTATACTCTGTGTATTGATGATCTGCTAACCTGATCATCTTGCAGATCTGAAAGCCACCATACACAGTCTGAAGGAAACTTTGCTGGCATGGGAGTAGACTATGAACAAAGACAGGGTGCTTGTCTGTCAAATCCTTGGGTGCTTATGGCTGGGTGAGACTAGCCCTGTGACAGTGTGCATGTTACAGGCATATATGGCCTTTCTAGGTTTCTGGAGGAGGTACCACACCTAGCTAGCTTGCTGTGCCCTTTATACCAGATGACCAAAAGGAGCACCACATGGGACTGGACAGAGGCAGAAGGATAGGTGCAGGGGAAACTGCTTTTCAGGGCTCAAAAAGGGTTGTTGCAAAGGAGCAAGCCCTGTGAGTCACTGGCCCTAACCTGCCATTTATCCCGAAGGGTGCATGACAGTCCGTTTGGCTGGGGCCTTTGGTCACAGTTAGAGAAGGGAGATGAGAGCTGGCATTACCTGATTGAGAAACTGCAGCATTGTACACTGCTCTGCATGCCTGTGAGGGTTCATGGGACACATAGAGGGGGACAGCCCACCCCAGGCGTGGCATGGCACAGAATTCAATCTCGTTCACGGGGGGCCTACCTTCCAAAGCAGGTCTCTTTCTTGGCTAGCCTGTTGGGAACTGAAGAGGCAAAGGTGTGGGAACCTGTGGCGTATAAGGCCCAGAGACTATAGGACAGGGCCACTGGTCCCTGTGCAGAAGGGAAAAAGGGACGTCTGGCTGATGCAGGATATCCTGATGGGCCTACCTTGTCCCAACCCCGCTGTGGGGAGCTGCCACTGTCCAGTCCAGTGTGGAAGTACGCTGGCTTGAAACCAGATGGGGAGGCCAAGGAACAGGCAGAGCTGAAGGCAGTGTGATTGCTTGTGGAGAATGAAGAAGGGCAGAAACAACTGAGCCAGCATGAGGGGGCTGCCAGCTTGGGCAGAGTGACAGAGCACTGTTCCTTGTGGGATGCTGACCTAGGATGAGATATAGGGGAGTGTGGCCAACAGGCTGACTTTGTAGGGTATCATAGCTCAGGACATAAGGCTCACTCCCACCCCACTGCAAGGAAATGACTTAGCAGGCACCTTGACCAGGTGTTACAATGATTGACCACCAGGAATAGCATTGGACCAGGGGCAAGGACCATAGACCTAGCCCTCCAAATTGAAGCCCTTGCTCAACATATGGCCCAGGCCTTAGATGTGATGTACCAGGCCTTGATGTTGTTTATGGATCAAACTATTTCAGTGAAAATAAGTGGTTTTGCAAAACCATAGGTTTTTTATTTGTTGATTACACGTACTTGTGCCTTGTTGTACATAGAAAGTTACATTTGTATACCCCTGACCTTTAGGGAGAACTACTTAGACTGTTTCAAAGTTCAGGCACATCTAAAGCCACCTGAGGATGTGGCCCCGCTTTCCTAGCACAAGTGTACAGTGGGATACAGTTATGCAACCATGACTTAGCACATGTAGACACACATGCAGTGCTGATGACGCTATACAAGAATGTGAAAATGCAATAACAACCTGTGTGCGAATTCTACAATAAAGACATAGGCAGCTCTCACTGCGGCCCAGTGCTGTGCTCCCTGCTGCCCCCTTTGGTTGCTGATGTCTTATACATGTGCATTCTTTAACTTCGGGACCTCACCCTCAAAAATCTCTCTTGGGTCCCTGGAATAGGCAACTGATGAGATGGAGTCTCAGTGTTTTAATTTGCATCTCTTGAATGACCAATAACGTGAGCATTTTTTCATATATTTATTTGCCTTTTATATTTTTTCATCTAAGAAGCATATATTCATCTCAGATGTCCATGTTTGGATTGGGTCTTTGAATTTGGAAGGATTTGATTTTTTCAGTTTTTTATATGCTCTGGATAGAAGTTCTCAGAAAAAAGAATTTTTAAAAGTGAGCAAAGAAGATATAAATAGACAGTTGAATGAATTAATCATTAAAACAGTCAGTGAGATCCAAGACGATCCAAATGAACATCTGACTAAATTAAAGAAGACAAAGAAAGATGTGAAACAGCACTTCAATAAAGATGAAAACATAAATGCTAGAAATAAAATCCTCAATTAGTCAAATAAAAACTCAACTGATGGCTTCAGCAGTGGGTTAGATGATTTAGAACAAAGTTTATCAGGACTTGAAGGTCAAGTGGTTGTACTAGGACATTTGGATGACAATAAAGAGAAAAGAATAAGAAATAATGAAATGGTATTCTACTCTTGGACAACTGTAAAAGAAGAAATTTAAGACTCACCACAAAATAGGTGAGAAAGTAAAAGCTAATGACATGGAAAGCCTATTGACTGAAAATATCACTGAAGTGTCCCCATATCTGGGGATGAGATGAGTACCCTGTCCTGTAGTGGCAGCATTTAGATCATCAATAGGTATGACCAGAGAAAGAATCTCTCCATGACACATCACAGTCAAATTGTCAAAAATATTAAGAACAAAAAGTATTAGAAATGGTTAGAGAAAATAATTTATAATGGCAAATCATTCTGTAATGGCAAACCCATCAGAGTAACAGCAGATTCTGCAACAGAAACTTTTAAGAGCAAGAGGGCTTGGAAAGATGGGTTTTGGAACTTGAGGGAAAATAGTTACAACTCAGGTTAGGCAAAATTGTCCTTCAAAATCAAAGAAGAAATAAAACTTTTCCAATATAAGCACAAACTAAAGAAATTCATGATTATTAAACCAGCAGTGCAGAAACTACTTAAGGGAATCTGAAACACAGAGGAAGAGAATAATCACAAGACCAAGGAGAAGAAAAAATATCAATGAGAGAGTGTATATAGGAATGAAAATTAGAATTGAATCAAATGCAAGAAACATAACAAAATGACAGGATGAACACATGCCTTTCAATAAAAAGCACACATTGGAAATGATTTTAATATTCCAAGTAAAAGACACAGACAAGCAGATTGGAT
>PVKN010003433.1:0-37306 GCA_004027915.1 Capromys pilorides
AAAAAAAAAAAAAAAAAAAAAAAAAAAAAAAAAAAAAAAAAAGAATGCTCAGGTTCATCCACAGTAAACTTTCTTTCCCCTAGGCCTAACCAATAAACTTTTTTTTTTTATCACTTTTAATAAGAAATTACAATGTGACAGTTTCAAAACATGTTAGTAGTACATTCACAATAATTGGTACAATGCATATGGCTATCCTCATTGTAGTTATACAGGGCACAGGGTGTAGACATGATAAATTTTCTAATGGTAATTGGTATAATAGATTTCTTCTCTTTGATCTAAGAGAAGGTAGTTGTATATGTAGTCAAATGTTCCATAACTGCAGTGTGTTACTGGCGAAACTGGTAATGTTGGAAGTTGTTGATTTGAGCCTTTTACAGCTCAGCCTACTATACTACCCTTATGTTTTATGGATCAAGTTTAAACTTTTCTGCTGGCTGGTTAAGGGCAAGTTAAAGCAAGACCTGCATAACAAAACATGTAGCTTTTGTATCTCCCAAGGTCAGTCAAATCCCCTCAGGACTTACTTTGGAACCATGTACAGTGCTTTGTAGAAATGTTGTCAGTGTCAGCCGTCTGGATGAGTCACGGCCATTGCTTGACCAGTTTGCTCTCTGTGAAAACCCAAGAGAGTGTTTTTTCTCTAGGTGACTCTCCTTAGGCACACTATATACCTTCAGTCCCTTTCCTCTATGGTCCCTTAATCTCCTTGAACAGAAAATTTGGGAAAACACTGAGTCAATGGATATTACAGCACAGGTTTTATTCTGTCCTGAGACCTCACTGACCTTGAAGGGCTAGGGTCAAAATATTGGCTATCCTTGTAGCCCTTTTTTTTTCCTCTAATTTTTGGTCTGTAAGCTTATATTCTTAGCCCTCCAGAGAAAAAGCTTAACAAACTTACTTCTTACGCACTCTCTGTTAGGTCAGTGTACTAGGTAATGAAGTCATCCTCAGTTCTGCGAGGTAGGACAGCACGGATTGTTTAAAAAGTGTGTTGAATTTGTTTGTTATTTGAAATATATATAGATAGATAGATAAATAGATAGATAGATATACTTTTTTTTTTTGTCATTTTGAGAGTGCCAAATCCTAGCCACTAGACCACCAGGGAGCGCCTTTTTTGTCTTTTTGAGACAGGGTCTCACTATGCAGCTCAGCCTGGCCTTGAGCTCATTTTTGTAGCCCAGGCTGGTCTCGAACTCCCACTGATCCTCCTGCTTCAGCCTCCCAAGTGCTGGGATTATAGGCGTGTGCCACCACGCCCGGCTTATTTGAAATACATTTATATGTCCAGGAAAACAGAACTTTCCTGGTAAGTAACCCACCAAGAGATTGGAGGTCACAACTCAGCATCCTTTGATCTCAATTCTGTGTTCAGTAATAAACAATACTGACATCTCAGCTCAGTGTTGGTTCTGAATTGTCATTTGTACTCAGGGTGGCACTTTGATAGTTGTCATCAGATACAAATTTATGTAATAGATCATCCACCCTCAGGAGCCACAGAAACTGATATAAAAGAGAGCTCCAGCAGTGATAAGGAATTATCTATTTATAACTTTGCTTCCTTGTAGCTACAGTTAAGTTTCTGTATGGTGCCTTCCTTAACCTCTCTGGCTGAAACTGGGATGAAGAGCCATACAGAGTCCAACAATATGACTGGCAAAGCTGTATTCTGCATCTCTCTAAGATTCGCCTCCTCATGCCCACGTTAGTAAATGCCACTCCTGATACAGGAAAAGCCTTCCCATCAACAATGCCTTTTCACTTGAGGTATGAAATTTAATAGATGAAAAAGCTCAGTAATACTAAAATAAAGTATAAATGGCACCAAGACAGATTGCTTTTTGGCAGTGCCCAGAAGAAATCAACCCTTGGAGGAGGAAAAGGGGAACTAACAAGAATTAAAGTGTGCTATACACATGCTCCAAATGAATGTCATCATTATATATGTAAACATGTACTAATAAACTTTCTTTTTAAAAATGTATTTAGTACAGGGTCTACAGGGTCTCACCACACAGATCAGACTCGCAGTGCTCCTCCTGTTTTCAGTTTCCCAAGCACTGGGATTAGAGGTGCACGCCACCATGCCCAGTCTCAGTCACCACCTCAGCGCACCCCAAGGGTAGGACATGCATGGCATGGGAGGTCAAAGTCCAGTCTCCTAGTGCTTGTCTAAACAGGTGCTTTAGTCCATTGAGCTATCTAGCTGACACAAATAAACTTTCTTTAAAAAGAAATTAATCCTTCTGGGTGTGGTGGTGCACATCTGTAACCCAAGCACTTGGGAGGCTGAGGTAGGAGGATCAATGTGAGTAAATTAATCTTAAATCCTATTCTAAGCATAAGTTTTGATCAAAAGTTTGAGACAGGACAGGACAGTCAGGGTGGGTAGAAAGGATATTTCAAGGGGAGAGCAGATATCCTGGAGTTGAATTTTCCACAGTCTTTCTACACAACTGTTTCTCCAAAAGGCAACTCACACCTGGGAGAATCCACAGGATTAGGATTAACCCTTAAATCTCAATTTGTGTGAACAGAGATCATGATTTTACAAAATATTTTCATCTTTTTTTTTTTTTTTTTCAGAACTGGGGTTCAAACTCACAACCTTACACTTGCCAGGCAGGCACTTGTGCCACAGAGCTATCTCCCTAGCTCCACAAAGTATTTTCACATATATTATTTTGTATCAATTTCCCTGAGGTAAACTTTATTGAACTGTTTATTTCACTCAGTATCATTGCCTAGTTGGCCCAGTACCTCTTAGCTCCACTTTTTCTGATAACAGGAACTCTTTCTCCTGCTAAACAAAATATTTTGGAAAATATCTTACCCCAACATGCTGAGGTTTGTTTTTGAGAACATGGTCTCATTATATAGTCAAGGTTGGCCTTGAAATTGCACCAATCCTCCTGCTTCAGTCTCCTGAGTGCTGGGATTACAGATGTGTGCCACCACCCTCAGCTGTATTTCTGGTAAGAAGTGCCAGTCCTAGTGCCCCCTCCCCAAACTGTGTGCTGTCGTTAAGATTCTTTGTTAGTCCCTGACCTTCTGCACTTTCCTGTGCTCTGAGGACAGAAACCTGGACTCTTCAGCTGGTCCTTCCAGCACTCCATTGACCTCTAGTTTCCAGGGGGGTTTGGCCATTGAGATGCGCATCCAAGGCCAAAGACCAGAAAGCTGGAGGACAGATGGGGTTTTAGCTACCAGTTCCACCATGGACTTCACTGCTAGTAGCCAGGCTCCCCAAAAAGCACAGCTCTTATCTGGATCTTCTACTAGGGTACCAGCTCATTTTGGGTTTTGTTACTAATATCCCCGTCTCCTGCCCTTTGCATCACAGAAAGGCATAGTTTCCCACTGTTCTGAGTTTCCAGACACTTCATGCCTACTAGTTACCTCAATCCTCATTATATTTTTACAAAAGAATCCTTGCTCTATTCTCCTGAGTGAAACCACTTACTCTTTGTCTGGAATCTTTACTCACAGCTGATCTTAGACACTTATCCTGATGCTCACAGTGATTAGTCCAAGAAGCAGCATGTGACCCCATTCAGGCCAATCAGAATCCTCCTGTGATTATTTAGGTAACTAAGGCTGGAAGAGAGCAGCCCATTCTTGCAGAACAGTTAAGCCAAGGATGTGAACTTTGTGCTGGGGGCACAGCTCCACTTCATAGAGAGAGCCACTGAAACCTTGGTTTTGATTCCTCGGGCCTCCACACTGCCTTGATTCCTGCCTTAAAATAAGTTCACTCCTTTTGTGGGAGCCAGTTTGAATTGATTTGTGTCTCCTGAAATCATCAATGTTAAAGATAGTTATTCAGATTATGGGCAGAGAATCAAACTCAAACTCTGGTCATCTGTTTCCAGAGCCTGTGATTTTAAACAGATAGTGTGTGTTCACTCCTTTAGCTCAGACACCTCCCCTCTGGGCCTGCCACAGCTTTGGAAAGTCCCTGCCCTGGAGAGCACTCCTGTGGGAAAAGGCACATTGTGTCTAGGAATTTCCTGTAGAAAGGTACAGATATAGTTCATTTACCATAATTAGATCATATGTGAAAAATTGTTTAACCAGAAATTGACCAATAGAATCACATCTTTAAAGCAGAAGAGGAGTTCTTTACAAAGGGAATTGTGGTATTAATCCTCAAGTAAAGGGATATCGAGATAGCTCAGCAGTCTAATGCATCTGCTTAGGTAAGCTTAGCAACTGCAGGGATTGCGGTTCAATCCCCGCCACCACATGCTGCACCAGCCCCACCCCACAGTGGCTGAGCAGGCCATAAAATAAATAAGTAAAGTTTTAAAAAAAATCCTCAAGTAAAGCAAAGACTCTCTGTTTTCTTCTTAATAAACTTAGCTTTTTATGCATACAGGGTTTCCTAAACAATTTGTAAGAATTACCTCACCTCTGAAAGTATTTTCTAATGTATCACTATCAGGAGACAAAGAGATTTGTCTCCCTGCATCTTCCCCTCACAAAGAGGAACTCTTAGGAGGCATCCCACACTCTTAAAACAAGTAGAATTGCTAAATCTTGTCAGGATGATATTGAGCAGGGCATGGTGGGACATGCCTGTAATCCCAGTACTCTGAGAGGCTGAGACAGGAGGATCATAAGTTCTAGCTCAGCTTGGACAGCTTAGAAACATAGGGAGACCCTAACACAAAATAAAAAATAAAAACAGACTGGAAAATGTAGCTAAGTGCAAAGGCTCTGTATTAACCTCAAGTACCACAAACAAGTGTAACACACACACACACACACACACACACACACACACACGGTGTTAAATTAGCCAAAGAAACTTCTTACAAGGGTTACAAATCACCAGCTAAAGGGATAGATTTCAGCATGGGGTGAATATCACTTACATAAATGAAAGTGTCATATAAAACCCATTGTTCTGGGGACGTGTGAAACAAGTGTCTTTCTTCTCTTTACCTGTTCTTTGTAGAGTATCCTTTCCGTATTCTAGAAATCTCTTAAGCCAAGCAATGCATTCTTTTTCCAGCCAGTTCTTTTGATATTGTAACTCATGTTGATTGGCCTCCCATGCCCGCTTGGTGATGAGAGCCATATTATCTACAGCCACCCAGGAGAGAGTATCTTTATTAAAGACAATGAAATCCTGCCCATCATATGCATATTGGAGAAATCCTGTGGTACTTCCATCTTCCAGCAACTCACAGCCAATCATTCTCTGGTAAGTGTGAAACCCTGGAAAACACGCAAATCATTAGGAGTGGACACAGGGACAGAACTGGCTCTCAGTTGAGGTGACCAGGGTATGGCTAGAAGCATCCTCTTCCCTAGGGATACTGACCCCTCTTGTCATAGGTCTGCAGGAGGTTCCTGTTATGTAAGCCCACCTATCAACAGACATTTGTGGAGTAGCTGCCAGGTACCATAGGAATATGATAATTCTTGCCTTGGGGAATTACCTTGGGGATGATCAACTGATAAATTTTGTGGCCATTATGAGTGCAATGGAAAGAGATATCCAGGAAGCAGAACTATTCCTGGGAAAGTTAATGTACTAAGTCATGATTCATAAGTTGGCAAATGACTGAGCCTGACCATCCAGAAATTAGACTCGGACTAGGCAAATTTAGGATGAAAGAGAAGATGCTTGTTAGAAGGCTGGATGGCAATAGGATAGAGGTATCAGGCAAAGGACAGAGGGCTCCTGGGGAAAGAAGAACAACTGGAAAGATGCTTAAGGCAGATGATAAGCACCAAACTCCACCAACCAGATTTTCCAGGCTTTGCCAAAAGCTATAGAGAGTGAAAGTGAGTAACCGTTCATGCTCCTCGGAGACAGCAGGAAGTCTGTGCCGGAAAAAGCCCCAAGGGAGGGCGCCTCCGAAGGGAAGCCACACCTGAGTGATTGTAGTGCCTCTGCAGGTGCCTCAGCTCCATTTTGAATGTCTGCTGCCAGCCTCTCAGCAGCTGAGTGTACCTCTCCCAGTGATCAGGCTCCAAGTTTTCTGCCATCCATGGGGCCTGTGGCTCCTTCCGTCGAGTGACACTGTCATATGTGGTGATCGGCTGTGAGTCCACATACCCAACTGAGATAAACTCAGGGACGCCATTGCTGGGATCCGAAAGGCCCAGGCGGAAATATGTCAGAGAGTGAGTCCCTGGGCAGGAGGTAAGGACGGGCATTATTGAGTGGCACTGATGATCCAAATGTGTAAATTCCACTCCACTGAATCCCCACACCAGTATCCTCCACACTCATCACTCCAGGACCCACTGCTATATTCTCATATAGAAATAAAGAACTCCAGGAACTGAGATTCTGGAAAGGCCTTTAGGGCTCTAGGTTTTATGGTTTAGAATTAGAACCTTAAGATGAAAGTTGGCAGGAAACCTCAGAGTGTAAGCACAAAATAGTATACTTCTCTGTCTTGAGCGAAGTGCCCAAGGTTACTCACTGTGGTCCCCAAGTGGGGACTGTGTCTGGGGAGTCCTCAGGAATTTAGAATTGAAAACTCTGATAACCCAATTCCCTTCTTTTCCTCATCACACCTCTGGTAGACAAATTGAGGACCTCACCCTACTTCTGTGCTATGGGCATAATCACACACACACACATACACACACACACACACACACACACACACACACACACACACGCACAGAGTTGGGTAGACCAAGAACACCCATAAAGACTTCAGCCTTGGAGAAAAAAAACATTTTAAAGCACAGTGTTTTCGCTATTATACCAAACCTACCCCATTAGCAAATCCCACTAGGACTGTGATCATGACCAAGGGTTAAAGGTCAACTGAAATGAAACAAATGTGTGCATGCCCTCAGGAAAGACTTTCCAGAAAAGTGATATCTTAAGAAAGATCATGGCCCTGGCTAGGAAGTGAGCAAGCAAAGGCGCTAGAAGGGACCCAAGAAGAGAGGGTGGTAGGGGCAGGGAAACCACATGGGTACGCAGGTGGTCTGAGAGATTGGGATGTACTATGTGAACCAGATGGCCCAGGATGATGTACACAGTGTCCCAAGGAGACTGGGAGAGATGATGCCTGGGAGGCAAGCAGAGCCCAGGCTGAGAAGGCCACAGCCCTCCATGTCATGCCATGCCAAAGAGCTGGAAGACAGAAGGCATACAGTTCTATCTGCTGTCATCTGAAACTGTCTGCCTCTGAACCTTTCTCATTACCTCCTACCAATTTGCCCCATCTAAACCCTTCCTGGTCATCAAAGCCCCTTCTCAAAGACACTCCTAGAACCACCATGATAACTGCATGGCCTGGTCAAGAGGAAAATTGAAGGCCCATATACCAGAGATGCAAATATTTAAAAGGAATAAGTTAAGCAAAAAAAAAAAAAAAAGTTAAACACAGTCTGTCTTCTAATTTTTAGAAATAGTCATTCACATGACTTTGACGGTAAAGTTCCAAGTTCAAAGTCTAGACTTTGTGAAGAGCCAGACCTGGTGACACAGAAAAATCTGACTTTTACTTTTGTAGTCTAGACCTGACCCTCAACCTAGGGCCCACCTCCTTCTTTCCCCACTTGTAGCTTCATTCACCTTGCCTGGGGCCTTGTGTTCATACTTAAATGGCCTTTTCTCTCATTCAAGTTCCATTCACAAACACAGCCTCTTGGCTACCTCAGACCCAGAAAAGGCTCAGAAACAGACATCCTACTCTTCAAAGGACAGGCCTGAGGAACAACCTTGTGGAAACCTACAAAGCTCTGAGTCATCTAGAGGGGAATTCCAGGTCCCCAGGTATATGGGGTGTGGTCTACAATGGAAGGCACTGCATGGGGTGATCCCATCTCCTAGGCCTTACAGACTCTTAGTTCTATAGAAAGGAACATAGACAGTTGAGGACCTGTGTGAGGCTCTCTAAAGCATGGGAATACTTCAAGGAGCTACTCTCACCTGTGTCACAGAGCTGTATTAAGCGACTGCATTTCCCCACTGTCTTTCCAGATTGCCACCTCAATGTTGTCATCCTGTGAAAGCTCTGCTAGGACTTGGTACATAGTTGGCACACAAAATTGTTGGTGAAGCAACTTATTTCTCTGCTTTGAAATCATGAAATGTCTTAAAATGCATACAAGTCTATCTCATCTGAAATTTAGGGTTTAACAAATATTTTTCACTCAAGGGAAGGCTAGTGCATAGGGAACAAAGCTGAAATCTAATTTATATCCAATAGGGAATCTGAAAAAGGCCAATATGCTTAAGCCTTGATCAATTTTCAAAACAGTTTTATTTCTCCACATGTGGAAAGATTTTATGTCTACTCTGGAGATACAACTGTTCAAAGATGGAAGCTAAGGGAAGAACAAGTCATAAACATTAGTTTTCATGCTTTTTTTTCCATTTTATGTATTTGGTACATGGTATCACCATGCAGCTTAGACTTGTAGTTATCCTCCTGTTTTCAGCCTCCCCATCATTGGGATTACAGGCATGCACCACCATGCCAGGACTTGATCCCCATCTCAGCATGCCCTGGTGGCAGGGCCAGAGGGGAATGAGGGACCCAGGATTAGATCCCTGGTCCCTGCGTTTTGTCAAAGCAAAGTCTTATAAAAATATAACTCCATAAATTGGCATTATATAAAATTCAAAAAGAAAGAAAGAAAGATCTACTGGACTTACTTTTCTTAGCTTAGTAGGCTGAGCTGTTTCACCAGCCCTCATACTTTCTTAACATTTGGGTGAATACTTGAAAAACAAATGAAGACATCATCTGAAGCAGTCTTTAAGCACCTTGAGCACATGACAAACAAAACATGTAAAAAATATCAGCCATCAGGAAGCCCATATTCTGGTGGGGGAGATGAGGAAGACAGTGAATGCAAAGGCCTCTGGGAAAAAGCCTACCGGCCTACTCCAAAAGCAGCAAGAAGGCCTGGGTCTGGGGCTGAGACAATGAGTGAGAAAGAACTAGGAATCATTTCCAGTCATTTATGGGAAAAACCTTCACAGAAAGCAGATTCCAGGTATAAAATCAGAAGAGGAGACAGAAAAAGGAACAAAAAGGTGCTATTACCAGGCTAAAATGGATTGGTGTGGAATGCCCACTGAGAATCTGGGGTTCTTGTTATGATACCTGGAACCTATATTCCTGGTAGACGTAGACAAGTAAAAATAAGTACTGTATTAACACCTTGGAACATTACTTCCCTCTTAATGATAAGAGGGTTCACTCTAGGTCTCACTAATAAAAACAATATTTATAATTCATGTAATTTTACTATAATAGTTTTTCACCACTTTAACAAAATACCTGAGATGATTAACTTATACAGAGAAACTATCTATTTTGGCTGACAGTTTTGGAGGTCCCAGTCCATGACTGGTTGCCCAATTCCTGTGACATGATGGAATCTTGGAGCAGAAGAGTGTCACAGAACAAATGCACTAACATCAACAGCCACAGAGGGAGAAAAAAAAGAGGGGAAGAGACTAGGGCTTCGCGATCCTCTTTAAGAACATTCCCCAGTGACCTGAATTCCTCCCACTAGGCCCTGGCTCTTAAAAGCTCTACCACCTCCCCTTAGCACCACCCTGGAGATCAAATCTTTAACACACAGGTTCTGGGGGTACAGTCAAGATTCAAACTATAGCACTACATTCTTATAAAAATATAACTCCATAAAATTGGCATTATATAAAATTCAAAAAGAAAGAAAGAAAGAAGATCTACTGGACTTACTTTTCTTTTTTCTGGGGGGGCGGGGACCGGGGTTCGAATTCACCACCATGCATTTGCCAGGCAGGCATTTGTGCCACGGAGCTATCTCCCCAGCCCTCTGGGCTAACTTTTCTCCCCTCTAATTTCAGTTCAATTTCTGGTTGGGGCAATTGTTCTGCACCTTTCAATCTTAACTTCACAGGCTACTTAGTCTGTCCACCCTTTGTACAGCCCACACGGCTCTACTTCAGGATACCACAGCCTCTCATCTTCCTTTCCGTGGGACAGGTTACCAATCTGGTGCTTCCAGACATACAAGTTATGTATGCTTGCTTCTTAGCTGGGCTTCCAAAATGTTGTTTCTCAAATGATTAGATACTGCTTGACAGATGTGAGGTCAATAACAGAACAGAAAAGACGGGAGAAAGTCCAAGCCCCCCATTCCCCCACCTATTGGATAGCATGTTGGACCTTGTGGTATTCTAACCCAGGATGCCTTGCCCAGATGTTCAGATTTCTAGTCTAACTCTTAAGATTGAAAAGAACAACACTGATCTACAAAACTAGTAATTTCATATAAGTCAATCTAATCTTCTGATTCTTTCTTGTTCTAATAATTATGAAATTAGGTTTCTCACTCTCTTTCCATGAACAGATCATCAACATCAGCTCACTTGTTCAGCTGAAATCCATGGTTTAGAATTTGGTTTTCCATCTGGGCCAGTCAAGCTGCTTTTCCACGGGTGATTGCTGCCCTTCCTTGTTAGTTTCTGATAGACATTTCTAGAAAGGCTAACCAACACAACAATAGCTTTCTTACCACCTGCTCTGGTGACCTTATAGCTCTAAATTATGTCCCTTGAGCCTATAAATTCACTAGCTAGACTATTTTTACGAAAGGCTATGGAGGTAGCTGGATTATAAAATGATAATGTATTATCAGACATTCATTCAGGGCAATATATATTTGTTGAATATCTACCATGTTCAAAGACTTGTAAAGCAATGTCAGAACAAGGAGAACAGAGATCAGTTCTTTCCTCCAGGAGGTAGCTGGGAGGAACTAAAGCACATAGCATAAACAAATGCAATGTAGTGACACAAGACATCAATGGGCACAAAAGCAGTGCTGATCGGGGGCTCCAGCAGCTCAGAGGACAGAGACCCTGCTCTCCTATAGGATGATCCCTTGAGAAATGCCCCAAGGAGAAGGTGGCAGATCAGCTGAGTTCCAGTGAGTCATAAAAGGCAGATGCATCTTACTCACACCCTCAGACTGAATTTAAGTATTGGCCAAGTGTCTTGGTTGCAGAGGTAAGTCTTTGATAAACACGGGTTTCAATTATGCCTCACAACAGCTTTTTGAGGTAGGGTTGTATAATTCCCATTCCATAGATAGAAAACAGGTACAGAGATTTAGTAACCTACCCAAGATAATCCTCAGAATCTACAAGTGGAGGAACCAGAAATCAGTCTGATCACTCAAATTGGAAGCCCCTCCATCCTAGGCAACTCAACCCTCTAGGCACTTTCCTGACCCAGGCTACTTAACTTTTAGCTCCTGGACCATCATTGCTCTCTCTTGCTTTCTTTTGTCAGTGTCTCTGATTTCCCAGAACCAGGGGTCCAGACTCCAGACCCTTCTCTTCATAGGTGGCAGTAGGTCCTGACTGGATAACCAAGGTCAACAGAGTATACTTCATTTGTTGTCTATCTCCCTGCCTCAGGTAGCCCAATGTCTTCATGAGGTCAAAATGATTGTGATTCCCAGGAACTACTTTGGGAAATATCACGCATTGGGGGCGGTGGTGGTGGTGGATGGCAACATTTTTAGTTAAGGAAAACTTTGAACCCTTCCTTCTCAAATCATGCAGCAACATGAACGGTTCCATATGTAGCAGAAACTGTCTCCTCCCCTAACAACTTGTATAATGATAAGAAAATATAAGTGCTATGTTCTTTTCTGAATTTCCAATAGGACTTGTTTTAGCTGTATTAGGGTCAATAAATGAACAAATCAAATCCCAGTCCTCTGAACTGGGAATTTCAAGAAAGGATATTAGCAATAAGTAAATGTATAATAGGAGGTCAGGTGAGGATAAATGCCCTAAAGGAAAATATGCAGAAACAGAAGTAGTGTGAAGAAGGTTCATCTTTTAGATAAACAGAGTAAGGAAGCCTTTGGAGGACTAGGAAGGGTGACATTTGAGTAAAAATATGAAGAGTGAGGGAATAAGCCATGGGAGAAGACAGTAGACAGAAAGCACATCAAGACCTTAGTTTCTGGGGAGGGCGCATGCTCTACACGTTGGAGGACCAGTAAGGACCCTGTAAGGTGTTGAAGACTGATTGAGCTCTGGTGGCTTTTTTGTTTGCACTTTCTGGGTACAATGATGACCACATATCTCTTATTCCCCAGAAGAATTCCAATTTTATGAATCTCACTCTTATTAAATGATGCATTAAACTTGTAACAAAATGTGATTTACTATGTTTGCTCTTGAAAGGTTTTCCCTAATAAATATAAATTCAGATGTCAGAAAAAATATTCTTTGCCATTTGTCTTAATCTAGGCTTCCTACAATAACAGTACTTAAAGAGTTACGTGCTTGATCTTTAATCTGGGTTCCCTTACTCCTGGTTCTTGGAATACGCAGGGGTAAGAGGATCCAGCTCAAGTGAAAATAGGCAGATATTCTAACTAGTTAGAAGAAAATCTACAAATTAGCTTAATTTCTCAGATTTTTTTTTTTTAATTGCCGGCTCAGCCTGCACTGGGGGGCAGGGCTGGCACAGCATGTGGTGCCAGGGATCGAACTGTAGTCCCTATGGATGCCTAAGCTTTCCTAAGCAGGCACTTTAGACCACTGAGCTAACCTGCTGGCCCCAAATTTCTCAGATTTAGATAGTCTCAGTGTCAACCAAGATGAGGATCTTAGGGGAAGAGGATCAAGTAAACATCTTGAAGAAATTTCTATGGCATGTACCTTGACAGACTGAAGTCTAATAAAGTCAGTAGCAAATGCCTGTATTTTATCATGTTAACTAATTGAACTCAAGGTCATTTCTAAGCAGATAATCTGCAATCTGTCCTCCAACCTAGCTTAATGGGCTTAGCGGGTTATCCATCATCAGTCCTTGTCTCTGAAGTACTCCACCATCATGAAGTAGACTGGTATAGTATATTAATACATCTATAACATTATGACTAATATCAAGAGACTCACCTTGGTTATGTCAAGGTGAAACATACAAACCATATATGGCTACGCAAGACAAATCTCATGCATGCCCCCAGCCTAATCACATCCTCAGTTCAAAGTTACTTACAGGGTAAAATGTAGATGATGATTTATAAAAGCATGAAACTCTTCTTTTAATACCAAATCTCCTCAGCCATTACTGCTACTCAAGCTATGACTGGCTGTCAGGTAACTTTAGTTTTAGGGGGACATTGCTTTTGAATATAAAGTCACTTGGAAAGCCTTTTGGACACTAGGTAAGGCCAGGAAAATAAGAGAAAAGTGAGATTGTCTCTTCTTTATCTTTAAGAAGAGCTCCCCAGAAAGGTTTTGGAAAGAGAAATCTAGGGATCTGTGAATAGGAGCTGTAAGAACAAAAAGGAAGGAGTGGCCACCTGCAGGCTTTGAAATAGATACCAGCCACACATGGAGGTGATACTGAAATTATTTTGACCCTTCTTGGAGTTGTGACATCAAATACTCTACTCTGGTATCTCCTCCCTACTATCACTGACATGAAAGTGCCTATTCAAGGCTAACACCAGGCACAAATATCAAGGAGACCAAATCTTGCCACATAACCCTATTCCCTTTCCCTGTCAATTCCTCAAAGCTCAGGAATGCTCTGCCAAGGTCATGGCAGAAAACAGTGCTCACTACAGATGAGTAATAATGAGGAGACTAATCATAATGAAGGGACTCCTTATAAAGAATGCTGATGGACACCCCAAAACTAAAATCCACAGGAAGTCATTGTCACTTCTAGGGCTGAAGTGCTATACCAAAGAGGGTTACTGAAGCCCAGGGAAACCTAAGACCATAAAGAAAGAGTTCTCAGGCTAAACTGCATTATCAAGGAAGGCATCTACACCAGAGATATTACAGAAGGAGCAAGGAAGGTATAACCCAACCTCATTTTCCTCCTGCTCTTCATTCTCCCTTTCCTCAGTGCCTCCCACTAGGTGAGCCCACATATAAATTAGTCTGCAAGGGAGACCCAGTGGTGCAGTCTGTAGCAATCAACCTCCAGGACATGAAAGAGCACAGGGAAAGACAGAATGCCAGCAAGCAGAAGGAGAAGAAGCAGCACTAAGGGCCAGCCTCCTCTGTTCAGTATAGCTTACTTGCTTTATTTCTTATTCCATCAATTATCAAAATTCCAAGTGATCACATCCAGAGGTACCACAGTATTGTGGAAAAGTCCTGAACCTAAGGTCAGAAGATTACTTACTATGTGAACAAATCATCTCTAAGCTTAGAGAAAAATTGAGGGTTTACCTTTAAAGGGGGATATTAGCCTACCAAAAGAATTAGTGAGCTCATCACCTGGGATAATACGTTAGAGGAATACTGTCTCATATATGGGAGAATTACTTGTGGATTTTATGCAGGTACTATATGAACATTTCTACTTCTAGAACTATCATCCTTTGGCTCCCTCCTTCCTCTTTTCATCTTCTGTCTCTTACCTTCATCCCCTTTTTTCCCTATTTCTGAATTAGTGATGAGACCTCCTGAGTTAGTTTTTCAGAGAAGCAGAAACCATGTCTGTCTTGTATACTGTCATGTCCCTAAAGGGCTTGGCACAAGGTGGGGCACCAACCAATAGCTGTAAAAATGATGCTCAGATGGTTTCAAGGAGCTCCTTCCTGATGTGTTCATCAATCACCATCTACAGTGGTGACCCCAGGGCCAGCGCTCCACCTAGAATAGTTGCCTCGGACAGAGTAGGCTGGTGGTTCCTGCTTCGCCCAAAGCTTTCTCGTGTATTTGAAGAAACAGAAAGTTTCTGCTTCCCCACTGACATGAGCCTGCTAAACAATGAAAAACTCTTCCTTCTATTCCTCTCACATTTCTTATATGCCCCCTCCGCCCCCCCAAAAAAAAGAAAAGAAAAAAACAAGCTCAGAGCCATGGCTTCATCTTGCTGTGGTCTTTTGTTACGCAGAACTTGTGGTAAAGAACAAAAACAATGACACATGTGAGCACTGGATCTACTCCACTGTTCAGTGCCCTGAAACTCTGACTACCATCTTGAGGCTCACTAAGTTAGAAAAGCAGAGAAATAAAAGGAAAAAAGAAAGGCAGGAGAGGATATGAACGAAAAAGAAAGAGGCAGTGCTCTGAGGGAAAGTGAGGAAGTTGCCAGAAGGGTCTTTCCAGAGTGGCTTCCGTCCCTTCATCAAAATCCTACAAATAATACAACAGAAAACTATTCAGCTGGCCTATAGCTACTTCAAGTCCTGTGTGATACACATGCACTTCTGCCCATGGCTGGCTCATGCTTCCAGAAGTTTTAGAAAGCCACGCTGTTGTCCCTAGGCAACCTCAGCTTTGGAACTAGAGGCAAAGAGCACTTGGGATACTCACGAGCATGGGTGAACTTCACCATCAATACAGTGATGAGAGATAACAAGAGGATCATCAGCCCTCACTGCAGCTCTTCTCTTTCCAAAACTCCGTCAGTTCCTGCTAATCCCTTTGAGAATTTATACGCCAATCACTCACTCCTAGGTGATTCAGCAGTAACAGGTAGGACCCTCTGCCAATAAGAACAGGGGAAAATATGTCATGTGATCAGTTGCTAGGTAGAAGACAGTTGTGCAAAATGAAAGTGGTAACTGTTAACCTTTTGTTGGTTTCAAGCAAGTCAAGCTCTATTTTGTATTCCTGTCTCCACTTTCTTTCCAATTTTGAAATATTTATAAAGAACGGTTACATGCAAGGCATAGGGACACAAAAAATAATGGTAGATAATTATTCAGAGAGTTCAAGATGCTTCCTTTGCTTCTTCCTGGAGTTTAGATTTTGCTGAAGGCTCAATGAGAAAATCACAAAGTTCCCAGGGTCTGGAACTCCCTGTTCTGACTCCCCACAGTGTCTGATATAGCATATTCCATAGGTCATATATTGATACTATGTATCAATTAGGTCGACCTGTATTTTTTGGCTTAAGTCTGCCTTCTGGAGATAGCACATTAGGCCCTCAAATTCTTATGGAAGAGGGCAGGGAAAATGTCTTTGAGAAGATTTCTGAGGGCCACTTCTTTGTCTTGCTCAAACCAAAATCTCTAGGATCAAGCTGTGGCTACACTGTCATAAAGACCACATGACAAGTTAGAAAACAGCAGTTGAAACTCTGGGGATCTGGGGCACAGGCCCAGACAGGAAAGAGGAAGTGAAGGTGAACAGGCGAGAAGATGGGAGGCAAGGCCATGAAGCAGTTCAGGCCGGAGCCCAGGTTCAAAGACTTGTTTGTATCCCAGCCATTTGCCTCGAGGTAGAATCCCAAACTGCACTGAAGCTTGCTATCTTCGACTGTGAAAACAAATCCTAGCATGTATTTCACAGGAGAACTGAAGGAGGACTTGACAAGGCTCTGTTTGTTATGCACTTGAGAAGTAGCAGAACTGTACACACTGGTTTTCCTCTCAGATAGCCTGAAAATGCCCCAAAGATGTCCCCCGCCTAATCCCCAGAACCTGTGAATATGCTGCTTTACATAGCAAAAGGGACTTAGCTGATAAGGATCTTGAGTTGGAGACGATTATCCTGGATTATCTGGCCGGCCCAGTGCCTCACGGGATCCTTATTAGAGAGAGGTGAAGTGTCAGAGCTGGAGCAAGAGGTGTGACAGACAGTGGAAGATCAGAGTGACGCTATCTCGGAAGGGGCACATGAGCCAAGGAACACAGACAGGCTCTAGAGCTGGAACAAGAAACTATAGATTCTCCCTAGGCCTCCTGAAGGGGTGTAGCCCACCAACACACTGATAGTCCATAAGACTCACTTTCCACCCTCCGGCCTCCAGAGCTGTGTTGCCTCAGGTCATTACATTTGCAATGATTTCGTACAGCAGCAATGACAAAGTGATACATCTTCTTCACCCAAGAGAAAAGAAGAAACCAAATAATGAAATTAATATTTGGTGACCCCAAAGCACCTCTTTGCACCTTCTCTGAGCATTGTGCTTTTGTCTTCTTTTCCTTCTTCCTTCCTTTGTTGTTACACATTTAACAAGTATGTACACCCATGTGCCCCTCCCAAAGACTTCTGGAAGTCTGTTGCTGGTGCTGGAGTTCCGTGTGTACTGTTGGAGCTTGTCACTACACACAGCGAATCCCTATTAGTGCTCTTGAACCATCTCAAATAAATGTGTGACTTTAAAAAAAGAGAATAGTTATCATGCAACCTCAGTCCTGGTCCCTGTCCCTGCTGTGAAGCCAAACTACATGCTAGAAGGTTCTCACATGGAAAATCTGGAGCCGATTATGAAGATGTTTATATATCACTTTAGCAATACGTTTCGTAAGCACTTACTATACACCAGGCATGCTGAGTGCTTGCTGGCAATTACCTACTACTATAACTTTTTGCATTTCTGATTATTCAAGTAAACCTTTCATTGTTGAAAGTCGTCAAAATTTATTTTATCTTATTTAGTTTGTTTTACTTTATGGGGGCATTGAGATAGGGTCTCACTTTGTAATTTAGGCTGGCCTTGAACTCACTATATAGCCCAATCTGACCTCAAACTTATGGTGATTTTCATGAAGATCTTCCTAGCTTGGGCTCCTGAGTGCTTGGATTACATGTATATGCCACCATGCACAGCTAAAGTTAGTAAACTCTCTCTCTCTCTCTCTTTTTCCACTTCTGGGGAATTGAACCCAGGACTTCATTTATGCTAGATAAGAACTCTGCCATGGAGCCACAATGCCAGTACAAAACTTCAAATACATTTTTTTTTCTATTTATAAAACTTTTCTATGTACAAAATATTTTCTATGTATGAAAATGAACAGTTCAAGACAACTCATATTGGCCAAGTGGTACATGCCTGTAATCCCAGCACTCAGGAGGCTGAGACAGGAGGAACTACATAATGAGACTCTGTCTCAAAACAAAACAAACAAAACTCATGTACACAATTTTGTGTCATGCTGTTTTTCACTCAAGTCATTCCCATATCATTAACATATTTTAAGTCATAGTTCTAATGAGCATCAATAGATATTCCACAAATTCTCATTTTTATTTTTTATCTTTTGATCAAACTCAGGACCTTGTACTTGCCAGGCAGGCTCTTAGGCCACTGAGCTATATCCTCAGCCTTCACCAATTCTTACCAGTGTTAAATATTCTACCTAGTATTAAATATGTAAGCTGACCAAAATTATTCTTTGTTTACTTTAAACAGACCAGGAGGGTAGGAGTATTGGTAATAATCAAGGAGAGGAAAGAAAACATAACCAGTGTGTGGATTCAGTGTGGCTATGCCTGTGGCTGAGGTGAAAATGTGCATGACCACAGCTGGATCAGTTGAACCTAATATGAGCAGATGTTTCCTGGAATGTCCTAGAGGATACACATACATATCTGGGTTTGCAAGTTGAAATAATGAGGAAGATTATACAACTTTACATCTGTGTAACACTTTTCTCCTTTTACTGTACATCTACTTAACACTTTTACTCTAGCTTGTTTCACAAAGGACTTAGAGTCGATTTAACAAAACAAACAACCCAATTAAAAACAGGCAAAAGGGCCAGCAAGATGGTTCAGTGGTCTAAAGCACCTGCTTAGGAAAGCTTAGGCAACCACAGGGACTGCGGTTTGATCCCCAGCACCCCATGCTACACCAGCCCCACCCCCAGGGCAGGTTGAACTGGCCATAATAGAAAAAAAAAAAAAAAAAACAGGCAAAGGACTTGGAAAGACGTTCCTCAAGGAAGGCATTCAAATGAAATATGTGAAAAGAAAATTAATGTTACTAATCTTTAGGGGGATGCAAGGTGCAAAAATGCACCTCACACCTGCTATTAAAAACACAAGAGGGCCGGCGAGATGGTTCAGTGGTCTAAAGCGCCTGTTTAGGAGGGCTCAGGCGACTGCGGGGACTGCAGTTCGATCCCCGGCACCACATGCTGCGCCAGCGCCACCACCAGGGCAGGCTGAGCCAGCCACAAAATGAATAAATAAAGAAACAAACACAACAAGCAAACAAATAAATAAATAAATAAAATTTAAAAAAGAAAACCAGTAATTCACAGTGTTGGTGAGTGTTATGGTTTATTGTCTAGTTGTCCCCCTAAAGCCTCATGCAATCATGGGACAGGAACTTCTAGAGTTTTGCGACTTGACTCATGACTCAGTGGGATTATATGTTTTAGTACTGATGGGAAATCAGTCTGAGTACTTCTGGGATTATGGGTGTAGCCTAAGGCGGATAGGCTGAGATGGAGAGCCTGAATGTAATATAAAGAGAGACAGAGAGACAGACTCAGGCTGTTGCTCTGCTGCCTGGATTGGATGGTTGCCTCTGTCACCATTTTGTTGCTGTTCTGACGCCGTGAACTGCTGCTCTCTGCCATGTGCCACTTAGCCTTGGAGCCAGCCGAATATGGACTTAAAACACCAGTAACTGTGAGCTAAATAAATCTTTCTTTCCTTCTTTTGGGTGTCAGGTATTTGTCCCAGCAAAGATAGAAAAGTAACAAAGACAGTGAGGATGTGGAGAAATTGTAACCTTTGTGCGCTTTTAACAGGAATGCAAAGCAGTGCAGTCACTACAGAAAACCACTTTTGAAAACATTTGAAATGGAATTGCCATATAATTAACCAGTATCTAGGGACTACAGGTAACCAACATGGTTAAAAGGAGGATTTTGAAGAGATATTTGTGCACCTGCCTTAGTTACTTTTCTTGTTGTGAGACAAAAATACCTGACATTCAAAGTTAAAGGAGAAGGGCCAGCCAGATAACTCAGCGGACTAAATGGCCTGGTTAGGCAGAGCACAGTGGCTGGGATTCAATCCCGGGGAATTCCCTGTCAGCCCCACCCCCAGGGCACACTGAAACAGTGACTAGGTGTGGTGGCGCATGCCTGTAATCCCAGAATTTGGGAGCCTGGAAGCAGGAGGATTACTATGAGTCTGATCTGTGCAGTGAGACCCTGTAGACCCTGTTTACCCTGTACTAAGTACATTAAAAAAAAAGTTACAGGGGGAAAGAAAGGTTTATTTGGCTCAGAGCTTATAAAGGTTTCAGTTCATAGTTGGCAGGCTCCAAGGCAGGGTGATAAGGAAGAGGGACATCACAAAGTAGTAAAGTATATGTCCTGCTGAAGCAAGTAACACAAAGTAGCAAAGGAACAAAGCAGCAAGTAGCAAACAGCAGGCAAGCAACAAGCGACAAAATCCTCTTTTTGTCCCTTATATTTCATCCATGCTACCCACTCTGAGGGCAGGTAACACTCATACCCTTAATCCTAGTGTCAAGCTGTGAATCAATCCCAGCATCACATCCTTGATCCCAGCATCCTACAGCTTAGATTCAGCCACTTCCAGAAAAGCCAACCTATGATTGCATGTAGGTTTGGAAGGACATCCCAGACATGAGCCATAGCAATCTGTATTCATAGTAACATTATTCATGATACAAAAGGTGACAGAAATCCAAATACCCAGCGATGGGTGAACAGATAAACACAACGTGATATATATACAGTGAGACATCATTCAGCCAGAAGAGAAATTCTGCAATGCCCTATAATATGGACGAACCCTGAGGACATTATGCACAGCGAACAAGCAAATCATAAAAGACAAGTCCTGGATGATTCCACTTATATGATGTACCTAGTGTAATAAACTTCATAGAGACAGAAAGTGGAAAGTGCTTGTCAGAGATTGGGGGATGGGATAATGAAGAGTAGTTTGCATGGTGTAGAAGCTTCAGTTTTGCAAGATGAAGAGTTCTGGAGATTGGTTACACAAGGTGGATGTACTCAACATTACTGTGTTGTACACTCAGAAGTGGTTAAGAGTGATATTTTTATGTTGTACGTAGTTTTTATCACAATTAAGAAAAACATCTTTGGGGTTTTAATATTTATGTATATATTTATTTATTTTTTATTTTTTATTTTTTGAGACAGGGTTTCACTATGCAGTTCAGGCTGGCCTTGAGCTTGCAACAATTTTCCTGTCTAAGACTGGGTGCTGGGATAACAGGCATGCATCACCAAGCCTGGCTTAAAAAAAGAAAACAAATAAGCAAAAACACCAAGCAATTTTATGACAAAGTTTAGCGTGGTTTATATTATTTCATACTTCACAAAATGTACCACATACATGAGCCAGTTATGATCTTCATTATAACCTTGTGAGGGAACAGGTTAGGTATCGATATTTCCGTGTTAGAGGGGGTGGAATCCCCTTGGTAGGGTATTTGAGCACTTCCACAGCTTTAGAGAGACGGGTGGCTACACACCACAACCTCTCAGTCTGTCATGGCATCCTAGTGATGAAGTGATTTCATCCTTTCTGACCCTTGTTGGCTCTTTCGCCAGGCCACCTGTGCCCTATGCTCACACTGCTGAGTCTTGGAGCCTTACTGAGGGGCCAGAAATTCTCCCAGTTACCCTCTCAGGTGCTACAGAAAACACTCAGTGTCTCAGTCTCCCTTAACAAGGTGAAAAGAATTTAGCTGTCACAGTGGACTAAGTCTTGACAAACACCCCTGTAAACCACATCCTATCAAGAAACAGTATTTCTAGCTCTTCAGAAAGCTTGCCTTCTCCAGTCAATACTCTCTATCTGAGGCAGCTGCTGTTTTTCTCCTCCCTCATGCCTTCCTCACTTCCTCCCTCCTTCCTGAGCTCACTCTGTTCTCTTTGTCTGAAGTTGGCCTTCTGCTCAGTTTGTAGCTCAGGCTGGTCTTGAACTTGTTATGATCCTTCTGCCCCAGCCTCCCAAGTGCTGGGATTACAGGGTGCACCACCATCCGTGACTGATTTTCTTTCTGTCTGTCTGTCTTTCATTTCTCAGACAAAGTTCCTACGTAATTCAGGCAGGTCTTGAACTCACGGCAATTCTCTTGCTTCAGCCTCCTAAGTGCTGGGACTACAGGTATCCACCACCTTCCCTAGGGACTGTGTCCGGTATTTTACTCTGAGAGAAATATTAACTGCAGTATTAGGAAATCGACCCAGGGCTCTTGTATGCATGGTAGAGATCTACCAGTAAGTTACATTCTCAGGTGTTTTATTTTGTTTTAAGCTAGAATCTCCCTATGTTGCCTAGGCTGGCCTTGAACTTTTGACACTCCTGTCTTAACCTCCTGTATAGCTGAGTACACATGTGTGTGAGGATACTGATTGAAATTCTTTTTTAAGGGGTGGGGGCTGGGGTGGAAGTGTGGGAGGAGAGTATTCTTCCTAAGCTATTGTTTAGGCAGGGATCTGGGCTGTTACTTGGGGGAAGGACAGGAATGGCTCAACAACAAAGAAATAACTTCCTTTGTTTCTACTTGCCTTTTAGTTAAACCTTTCCTTTCCCTGGAACAGTGAAGGCTGAAGCCCTGGTTGAGTTTGAAGGGTTGACATACTAAAGAAAGGGATGCCACCCACATACCCATGCAGTTTTCTTTATATTTTAATTAATTAATTAATTAATTTTTTAATTTAGAACTGGGGATTGAACTCAGGACCTTGCACTTGCCAGGCAGGCACTTGTGCCCGGAGCTGTCTACCCGGCCCTATGCAGTTTTTTTTTTTTTTTTTTTTTTTTAAATCTCAGTTCTCCAATATGTCCACTGCTTGTACTTTTTCCAAAGCCCTAATAATTGGAATTTCCAACCGTATGTTTTTCATCATGTTTCAACTTAAAACACTCTGCCAGCTGACTTTTGATCCAGTTAGTAAATTCACTGGACAGATAATAAGAGGCAGTGTCAGGCTATGAGGTGGTAAAACATTATTATAATATCCAGTCCCTCCAGTAGTTATGGTATGGTAGGGAAGCTCAACATACTTGCATCAACCCTAAATCAAATCCTTCTCCTGAGTTCTTTCTTGGTGACTGGAACCAGCTACCCACTTATAGCCCCAGGGCCCTGCAATCCTACCTCTTCTTCTCTCATTACTCCAAAGAACCAATCAGTCACTGGGTCTATAGGTTTTGTCCCCACTGTAGTTCTCAACTGCTCCCCTCCTCTCCGCCTTGGTTGCCATGACTCTGGTCGGGGTTCCCTCACCCTTCGTCTGGACCATGACCATCTAGTCACTATAGCACCTGTCCCAAATACTAACCTGATCATTCAATGGACTCAATTCCCATGGTTCACAAGGTTCAAGGTTCCCAACACCTCCAGCCCTGGCTCCTACTGCTGCAGCCGCATGTCTGCTGTGGCTCCTCAAGCGCAATGTCGTTCTGCATCATGAGCAACCTGTTCTCACTCTTCTTAGGCACTGTTTAGAGCATCTCCCTCTTTGGCCCCAGCACTGACATACACACAAGTGAACTGGTGTCTTATCTCTGGCACCAGGGATGTACATTTTGTGTTTTTTGAGAAAGGGTCTCGTTATGTACTTCCGACAGGCCTTGGATACACTCTGTAGCCCAGGCTGGGGTTGAACTCATAGCAATCCCCTACCTCAGCTTCCTGAGAGCTGGGATCACAAGTGTGTGCCACCGTACCTGGCTTGGGGCTGTGCATTTCTGTGGCAACCTGTGCCCTCCTCTCATTGTTATGTATAGCTGCCTCTCTCTCACTAGTTGGTGCTGAGGACCAACTCTTACTCATCTCCATGTCCTAGGTGCCTAGAACAAAATAGGACACAACATAGGCCAGGTGCTGTCCTAAGTCCCTTCTACACATCCATTCAATCCTTGTGACATTCTATGAGGAAGGTGACTGTGTCCATTTCACAGTTAAGGACCCTGAGAGTCCAAGCAGCTTGTTCAAGATATACTAAACTGGCCGGGCATGGTGGTGCACGCCTGTAATCCCAGCACTTGGGAGGCTGAGGCAGTAGGATCAGTGAAAGTTTGAGACCAGCCTGGGCTACAAAAGTGAGCTCAAGGCCAGCCTGAACTGCATAGTGAAACTCTGTCTCAAAAAGACCAAAAAAAAAAAAAGACGAAAAACAGGTATACCAAGCTGGAAGTAGCATAAATAGGATCTAAACTCAGGCCATGAGGCTCCATCTATGGCTCTGAATCATCATGCTCAATTGTGGCTGAATATCTACGTGTTCACTGAGTGAATATGACCCCCTTCCACCTCCCTGTCCACAACCAATATGTCCGCAGCCAAATTAATTTTTCCCCAATAGTTTCCTCTCCCCATATCTGTCTCCAGTGTTCCTCCAGGGTCTCAGAGAAACTTGGACTCTTTGGCTTCTACCTCTCTCTTCTCTCCCTTCCTCAACCTTATTTATTCCATCCTGTCTTTGTTTTGTTTTGCCTTAGAAACACCAGATTAACTTCTTCCACCCCATTCTCAATTGCCGTCATCCTAGTCTGTTTTTTTCTTCCACTGGGTGACTACAGCAGCTTCCTGATTTCCATTACTTCCCTCCTTTCGGACCTTAGAGTTACATGCGTTTTTATTTAACCTCATAACTCATGAGCTTGACACTATTATTTACATTTTAAAGATGAGGAACTGAATGGTAGAGTACAGATTCAAAGGATTGCTTGACTCTGAGGACTCTGCATGATCCAATGAGACCGGTGATCTTGAGCAAGTCCCTTAGCCTTCCAGAGTCTCAGATTCCTCATCTATAATAGAGAATAAATAAGAGCAATTACCTCATTGTGAGAGCAGCAGGGACAACACGCAGAACCCTGCTACACAGTAAGTGCTCAGTGATAATCAGCAATTAAAACTCACAATCTCCACCCAGGAAGGTCATAGCATATCTAGCACATAATTGTCTAATCACTCTGGGAAAGTTCTTGAATCATGACTGAGAGGAAGTTACCATATTTGGACTCTTTTTTAACCCTCAAAAGTGCTCTCTCCTGGAAAACACCACAGGTTGGTTTTAAAAATTACCTGAGCAGTAATTTGCAAAACGTGCTGTAAAAGAAAATACACCCCATCGGGTGGGAAGAGCACAGAATTTGTGCTTCTGGCTGTCCAAGCGTGCAACCACAGGAGATCTTGAAACCTCTCTGAATTTCAGAACCTTCAAAGCGGGACAATACCATCCCTACAAGAGTACTGAGATGACGCACACACAGCCTTTAGTACATTTCACCACCTAAACAAAGAAGTTAGGCGGCCTTATCACCATCAGATAATATGCTTCAGGATAGTTTATTGTTAAGTGGAGGATGAGACGGATTTATGTCATCTATTGTCCACATCAAGTATTAGAAGTACAGGAGACGTAAAAGTATTATACCAACGAGATGCAGCTACTGCTTTCCAAACCTGTGCTGCCCTGGTCGCTAAAGCCTGAGCAGCAAGGCAAAGCACATCCCACCTCCTCCAGAGTCCCGCCCCTAGTCCCGAGTGACGCATCTTAGGTGCCGCCCATGGGGGCGGAGCCTATCTTGCTCACGTCAGCACGAGTGCGGAAGTGGAGCGAAGAGTCTCGCTTGTGATTGGCTGCGGCCAAGAGCGATGGGGGCGGGTCAGGCCGACCGACGCGCGGAGAGGAGGCTGCCTCTGGGGCCGGCTTCGGAGTCCGGGATTTGGCCCGTGGTGCTGACCTAGCGCTGGACCAGCGGCCGTGCGGGCACCCTGGCCTGAGCCCCCCGCGTCTGCTGCTCTGAGTCCTCCTGGCCGAGACGCAGGAGGCCGGAGAGTGAGCAGAGGAAGGCCAAGAGGGCGCGAGCGCCCCTGTGCGCGGAGCTGCGGAGGCGGCCAGGGGCCCGGACGCCATGTCCATGGAGGACCCCTTCTTTGTGGTGAAGGGGTGAGTGTGGGTCGTGGGCTCCACCGGCGGAGGGAGTGGCGGTGCTGGCTGCCCGCATCTCCCAGGCCTCCTCCCTGTAGGGGGGGAGAGGCAGATGGAGGTCGGCAGGGGTCGGGGAGAGGGCTTAGCCTGGAGGGCCGAGAGCAGGTGGCGAGACATCCTTTCCCCGTCCTACCTGAAGTGGGAAGCCGGAGCCTCTCGTCGAGCCCCCGGCCGGGGTCTCCTTGTGACCTGAGAGTTGCAGGTGCGGTACAACTTACTTGGAGGTCGAGGGGTTCGGCAGCTCTGCAGGTGGGGAAGGACTGGGGCTGCCCTCGGGCACAGGACCTGCCTGGAAGGAGGCAAAACGGCATCTGGGCAGGAAAAGGGAAATGACCCTCGTGAGCTTTGTAGTTGGCGTGGACAGGGGTTCGCTCCATTGTCCATTGAGTTGGGAGCGCTCGCCCGCAGCCTGGCGAGACCTCAGCGTGCCCGGAGGCGTCTGAGCACGTTTGCAGGGCGGCGGGCGGGGGCGGGGGTTGATCTGAGAAGCTGGGGAGCCCGGCGCCGGAAGGCAGCTCGAGTCCGGGCCGGGGGGAAGCTACTGATGGGAGGAAAGCAGTCTTTGCTCGGTGCTGATGTTGGAAGGAAAACAAAATGAAACCAGCCAAACTAAACTTTGCCGGGCTTTCTGTGAGCAACTGGGATTTTCCCACAGTGCTAAAGGAAATGACTTCGTTTTTAACTCCTTGATTTCACACAGGTTTTCTGACAGGTTTCCCTCTACTGCTTACTCTGCCTTTCAGAATTGGGAGCTGTCCTCACTCCATCTTTGAGTGCCAGGTGGGAGATGGTAGAAACTTGAGTTGTACTTTGTTGTCTTAACTTCGTAGCCATCTTCCCAATTACAGAAAAGCTCAATTCTGATGTTATAACCTATTTCTGATAACTTCCCGGCTTTATGTTTCTAATGTCAAACAAACGCGAAATATCTGAGAATCGCCAGATTCCTAGAAGATAAGTGTTCCCTCAACTAGTTGCTACTCGCTTCCTGTTCAAAGTGGCACGAGTTATATGAGCATTTGTTTTTATACTTAAGGGTTCTAGGAAATTTAAATGTACTTCCGACAATATATTTCATTCATGATATAGTAAAGTACATACAATTTATTTATTTATTTACTTTTTTTTTTTTTTATTTTGCCGTACCGGGGATTAAACTCAGGACCCTGAAGTATATACAATTTAACATTTCCCTGAAAACGTTTTTCTTCACCTTACTGTAATTTAGATGAGACAATGGCAAGTTGTAGATATGCTAGTGATGTTGATGCTCTACTTGGAACCTGCGTTGTTTATTAGAATGATTGATTTAGGGGTTAATTCTTCAAAAATTTAAAGTTGTCAAATTTTTCCTGCTGGATGGCTTTTTAAAATTTTTTTGAGACAGTTTCACGCAGGATGACCTTGAACTCACTACATAGCTCAGTCTGGCCTCGAAATTGCAGAGCTCCTCCTGCCTCAGCCTTGGTCAAGTTGTCTCCAGTGGAGATCAGAGATAATCAGGACTTTTTTTTTTTTTTTTGTATTTTGTGTTGCCCAGAGGTAAAGTCAGCCGCGTGGGTTTTTATATGATAAGCACACATGGAAAACCGTAGACTTCTGTTCAAGGAAACACTTAACATTGACAAATTAAAGAGGTCTATATAATGACCCTTATAAAATAGGAATGTCTAGTGTGATCTGAGAAAGAAATTACTCCAAAATTAAACTGAAATGATAGTCACTCAATGTTTAAGTGCTGAAGGTTATACCACAGAGATGGTAGGTGTCCCAGAAACTCAGAAAAAGGCAAGAATTGGTGTGATGGGAAAAGGTTTTGGAAGTGGTTCCCTTGTTTTTGGTCTTTTTTGATTTTATTGTATTTTTTTGGTTGAATTGTTTTTTAAGAGAGGTTTATTTTTTGTTTTTGGTGCCAAGGATCAAATCCAGGGCTTCCAGCTTACTAAGCCAAATCCGCATCCCCAGCTTTTGGAAGTGGTGGTAGTGCGTTTTGAATTTTTTTTTGAATTTGGTTTTACAGGTAGTCAGAATTTAAGTAATTCAGAGTTGTTTGTCCTATCTAGGTGCTGTAAAAGTCACATAAGTGATCTTTCTGATTTCAGTCTCTTTCTTCCTTCCTTGTATGTGTTCAGTTCAACCTTGCCAGAAATAGAGAAAATGCGGTACAAGTCACAAGTCATTTTACATTGTTTTAGTAATTATGTTAGAACAGATGAAATTAATTTTAATGTCTTTAATATATTGACATTATTTCATCATATTGTTAATACAAAGATTATTGAAATGTTTTACCTTTTTGTAATAGTTTTATTGTATTGTTTTATACTTATATCCCATTTTAAACTCATGGCAATTCTCCTGACTCAGCCTCCTGAGTTCTGGGATTATAGGTGTGTGCCCCCATGCCTCAGCCTCATTTTGTTTTGGATGTTAAATTTTTGTGAGAAATATTTGATCTGTATTTAGAGTTCTCTAAACTTGACAGTTGAATATGTGAATTCACATACCGTAATTTTTCCAAACATAAGTCATAGTTCTCTGGCAGCTGGAATTGTGTATCAGATTTTAAAACTGAAATTAATTAAATTATTTCCCTTGTCACAATAGTCACATTTTAAGTCAGTAGTCACATGTGGTTTCCATGTTCAACAGGGCAGAGTTGCCTTCCTAGGCCCAGGCAGCCATATCCCACTTAGTATCATTTAGTGAATGCCTGTTGCCAATTGAATACAGTGCAGAGCCTTGGTGACCACCTTCACACAGCTCTTTAGCTGCCACATTGTCTGCCCACCCTCGGCCTCAGTGCTCAGACAGAGCTGGACTCAGTTCAGTGACTGTGCTCTCATTGCTCATGTACCCGCTCTGCCTGACTCACCAACTCTTCAGTGCGGGTGTCTCCACCGCCTCCAGGGAGGGCTTCTCTTGGTACAGTAACCCATTATGGCTCCCTTTGTCTGACTGTCTTTTGTTATTAGACTGTGGGTTGTGAGAGTTGGGACTGTTTGTTTTTCCTGTATTTCCAGCTTGGCACCTTGAGTGTGCAGCGTAAATGTTGAATGCATACCCGGTGGTTGCTGGCAGTGGTGGTGGTGGTGACAGTAGTGAAGGAGTAGTGCTTCCTGTGTGAGACCACTACCAGCGAAGGTCATGAGGAGGTATTTTGTTGAAATCATGGAGGGGAGCAGCCCAGTGGGTAGATGATTTTTTAAGGGGAAGTCAGACAGCCATCGTTGAGAAGGTACATCTCCCGGGCCAGGCATTGTTACGGACAACGTTAAGGACATTATGTGCAAAGGAAAGTACTTTCATTGATTTAAACCTTCTTAGAACGGCAAGATAATGTGAATATTAACCCCTAAAGAAATCAAAATGTAGAGTTAATTTACTTGCCCTTGGCCACAGTTAGTAGGTAAACCCATGATTCACATTTGAACAGCCCAGTTTCACTCATACTGTTAATATTCACAGTATAGGTACAATGAGGTTAAGTTCTGTTGACTAAGAGAATCACTGTGAGGAATACTTTAAAGGACAGTAGATAAAGAACAATTGCAATTTCAGTGTGCTGTGTTTAAGGCTTATTGTGAGGTTTTGACGTTGGCAGTGCCTTGATTAAAGCAGAGTTTCAGAACAGGAGTTACTTTTGAATCCCTATGAGGTAGGCACTATTACCACAATTTCATAATGACGGAAGTTACACTTGGTTAATAAAAAAACCCTTTACATGGGGCCAGTGAGATAGCTCAGTGGTTTAAAGTGCCTGCTTAGGCAAGCTTAGGCAACCACAGGGACCACAGTTCGATTCCCCAGCACCACATGCTGGGCCAGCCCCACCCTCAGGCCAGCTGAGCCAGCCATAACATAAATAAAGTTTTTTTAAAAAAAGAAATGTCTTGGGGAAAAAAAAAAAAAAAAAAAAAACCTTTACACGTTTATAAGCATTTAAGTTGAAGTGCCAGGAACTACATTTCTATGTATGTAGCATCGTACCTTATATATTATTTACATAAAAATTACTTTGTAACCTTTATATTTTCTTAAATCCTTAAACCTTTGGGAGAGCTAGTAATTACTATGTTTTGTTTTTTGAGACAGGATCTTCCTATGTAGTTCAGGCTGGCCTTGAACTCACTATGTAGCCCAGACTAGTCTTGAATGCATAGTGATCTTCCTGCCTCTACCTCCCAAGTAAAAGGATTATAGGCTTGGGCCAACTATACTATATCTTGACATGTAAGTATGATTTATGTATTACTGTGGACGTTACACTGCATTTGGTTTTTCACTATTCCAGTTAATAATACATTGATAAGCTACCCTTATAGATCTTTATTGCTGCTTGTGATTTTTATAGCCTGTATTTCTGTGGCATAATTACTAATTTAGAGGACATGCATAGCAAAGCTTTTGATGCATATTATGACTACATTATGCTCCATAGTACATACTCTCCCATTCCTCTCAGTGTTTAAGGAGCTCATTTCCCTAATCTCTTGCTAGTAAAGAGATTCTCACTTAAAGACACTTGTATTAACTTGTTGGGTGAAAAGTGCCACATTTGAATCCTTTATCTTTGTATTTAATAGGGACTTATTCCGTGTCTGGTGAATGAACTGCTTTGAATTTTTGGTGATGTAACCTTTTTCCTTCTCTAATAAACTTTTAGAATTAGTCTGTTTATGTATATAGTCTTTTTGAAACAAAAACCTTCTATAAAGCTCAAACTGGCCTTCAGCTCACTTTGTAGCCCAGGCTGGTCTTGAACTCACAACTTACAATAGTCCTCCAGCCTCAGCCTCCCAAGTGCTGAGATTGCAGGTGTGTGCCATTACACCTAGCTTTGGAATTAGCCTTTTAGAATTTGCAACTTCTGATAATGCAAGTCACTGAAAAAAAAGAAGAACCTAATTCTTCATGTTTGGATCTGATAGTACAATCATGAGTCACTTAATAATGGGATATGTTACGAGAAATGCCATATTAGGCAATTTTGTTATTGTGCGATGTAACAGATGTACTTACGGAAACCAAGATGGCTGTGACATCACCAGGCCATAATCTTGTGCACTGCTGTTCATATGTCATCTGTTGTTGACTGAAACAGCTCATGTTGTGTGTGACTGGGTATTGGTACCTGGTGAGCTTCTTATGTTGTTAAAAGGCATGGATGATAACTCTGTGATATTTTGTTACTTTGCAAGTTTGGTGCACCTAACAAAGGTGGTTTTATTTCAGGTTTTTGGTTCTATGTCAACGTTGAAATAAGTCAGTTAGCAGATGAGCAAGACGATATGTGGTATGGTATAGTCTCTAACGCTTGTCTGTATATCTCGGTTGTCTAGATTACAAGCTTCCCAAGGACAAGCCTCATACCTTTTCTCACTATTGAGAAAATTGGCTTTTGGTGAGGTCATAATAAATAAATTAACCCTTGTTTACAAGAATAACTTTGGTCTACTAAAATTAAAAATAAATTTCATTTGGTACATTTAGAAGATTAGAACTGAGTGTTCAATTTTAAACAACCTCCAAGCATTATTAGTTTGTGACTGATATTTGTCTCCTGAAATTATAGTCCAGTTTGGAGAACATTGTGCAGATATGTGAAAAAGTGTTCCTGAAAAATATTTGTATGTAAGGTTTTGAGAGAGTAGAAAGAAGGGAAAGGTCCACAGTAGAAATGTTGGTCAAAGATACTTCAGTAACATAATTTTAAGGCAAGCAAGGCCCTAAAGAAGAGTCTGCTTTTCGCTGCAGAGGTGTAAGAGCTCCCCAAGGTTGAGGAGGCAGCAGAGCATAAGGCTAGAACCAGGACTGAGAAAGGGGAGGATGGGAAGACCTGGCAACTAAGATAAAATTTTAGTGAGAATAGATGGAATATTTAAATCAGCCATTTTGAAGCGGGAGGAGGTATGGGAAGGGTTGGAATGACTGCGTGAGCAGTGTAATCTGGTCCCTGCTGTAAATTCTTAATCAGAAGGCAGTTTTAAAACTAGAAGTTACTGTTCAGTCATTTATAGTCACCTTTCAGGTGCTTAATCCCAAATCTTCTGATCTACAAAGAAAATAGATTTGTCTGTAGGCTTTGCAAGAATGAGATTGAATGGGTCTTGGTAGTGGAAAGCATGTCATAAGAGTCAGAACTTGAGACAAGCAGCCAAGATGTCTGAGCCTTGGGTCTTTTATTTGTTCAGTGAATACAAACAAGATTATCTTGAAAGTTCTTTCCAGAGCTAAAGCTCCAGCGATTGAGCTTAAGTGGAGGTTGTGCAAGGTGAGAAGTGGAAGGAGGAGTCAAAGATGCCTCTTGTCTAGACAAGTTTTGAAACTTAGGAAATGGTGACACTGTTGACTAGAATGAAGAAGTTAGAGAAGGAAGTAGATTTTTCTTTTTTGTTTATTTTGTAGTACTTGCTTGATTTTCTTGTAAAAAAGTTATAATTAGCTTGATTTTAGGCAAATAGAATGTTCCTATAGGTAGCCAGAAGTACAGAAATTAATCCTGGGTGAGTAAATAGGATTGGAATATAGTTGGGAGTCAGCAGCTTGAAAGAGGTGTTTAGAACTTATGAATATTGATGAGCACCTAGAAGCTGTAAAAGAACACTGAGAAATATTGGGATCACTAGAGGGAGAGGAAAGGGAAAATGGTTAGAAAACTAGTATAGCACAATGTTATGGGAACGAAGAAGTGAGTTTCAAGAAAATAGATTTAATGAACTACAGGTGTCAAGTACCCTGAACGTGAGGGTTAAAATCCATTCGTGCCTGATCTGCGGTGTTATTGGTGGTATTAGCACTATCATAGAGGAGTTGCTGAAGCAGTAGTAGTCTAGGGTCGAACTTGTGTGTAATTCTGGGTAGCTCAGTAGAGACTTTAAAAAGAAAAAAAACTACAACTGTAATTATAAAAGATAACATAGGGGCAGGGGATAGCTCAGCAGTCTAAGCTCCTGTCTGGCAAACATAAGGATCGAAGTTCAATTCCTGGCACCACATGCCATGCTGGCCCTGCTCCCAGGTGTGCTGAGCTGGCCACTGAAATTGGGCATAGTGGTGCACGCCTGTAATCCCAGCACTGGGGAGGCTGAAAACGGGAGGATCACTATGAGTCTGAGCTGCATAGTGAGACCCTGTACCAAAAAAAAAAGATAAACAATGTAGTTGAATTTAGGAGCAGTCAAGAGAAGGATACATGTGCTTTTTACCCTTAGAAACAAAAGATGGGGGTATTAAAGGCAAGCAATAAAAAGAGCCCCGCTCTCATCTAAGAAGACAAGCTTCTTGTATATTGATGAAATGGACTTACTGGATGGAATATATATATATAAATTACTTTTCTTAAATTACAAAGCTGATAGCTTTCTGTTGAGCTGGAGCTTATAGCTTCTTCTCTTCAACCTGGGAAGATCTTTATAACTCCCTTGACTAACAGAATAGATAGATGTGACACTACTTGATTCCTGAAGCCTAAGTCCTAAAAGACAACCAATGTGCTTCCTCCTGCATCTTTCTGTCTTGGAACACAAGTCTAGGGTACCCTCAGCCAACATATAAGAAGTCCAGCTGCACTTGCAGCCATTCTGCTCGAGCCATCAAGCAGAAACCCTTGGAGGTAGAGAGATATTATTAAGCAGGCTCCACTCTATAGCACCATAGTCCATCCATTTAGTCTTGTAAGAAAGGCCCTGGACATTGTTGAACAGGGATAGGTTAGCAACACTGTTGTGCTGATTCCTGACCCACAGAATCTCTGAATATAATAAGTAGGTGTTTTGCATCAAATTTGGAAGTAATTATTACATAACCACAGTAAATGGAATAAATGCCAATTCAGAGTCTGTCAGCATAGGCAAAATAGAAAGGAAAAAATCAAAAGGATGATAGACGTTTCAACTACAATTACCATGCAGTTTGTTGGTACAACTGAGTGACAGATCCTGGTAAACACAGTTCCCAGTATTACTTTTCTGTTGCTATAACAAAACCTGAGGCTTTATACTTTACAAAGACAAGGTAGCTTGGAGTTCTGGAAACTGGAAGTCCACTGTTAGGCCATATTTTGGATTCTGGTGAGAACCTGCTTGGCTATATCACAGCATAGTAGATGGCATCATGGGAGGAACCTTTGTAAGAGGGAAATCATGTGGCAAAACAGAAAGTCAGTGAGTGGGATAGGGTCAGGCTCTTTTATAACTCATTCTCATAGGAGTAACAAGGATCTTACAAGAATCCTAATCTCTTTTGAAGACAGTGCCCCTAGTGACCTAACTACCTCCTGCTTGGCCATTCTCCATGTGCATAGACTAGATTGGAAAGTTGTATGGAGCAAACTCAGCTATCAGTGACAGGTGAATGTTGGACTAGTTTCTAAAACAAATGAGGTTAATCCTGCTGGCATCAACCTTTTCTTTATAATGAATGGAAGAATCTGGGGTTTGAATGTTTGAGTGGCTTTGTGTTTTTTGTTTTGTTTTGTTTTTCCTGAAAGGTACATTCTTCAAAGATGTGTACTTTTTTTTTTTTTTTTTTTTTTTTTGACAATCACTTGCTGGGAAAGAGCAGGTGGTTTCATGGGCAGAGTGGTAGATTGTAGCAGAGGGACTGTTTTCTAGTGTGTTCAATCCATGTGGAAATGAGAGTCCTATAATTTCAATGGGCTGTTGAGTAGACAGGAATGGGGGAAACTCATCCCGAGTAATAGCAATTCCACATGTGGCTCTTATTGCTCATGAAATGCTGTGTAAGACTGACTTTAGAAGCATATGCAGCAGAACATCCGCTTGACTTCTGGTGATAGTCTTTCTCTTTCAAGGACTTGAGCAAATCTTTGGGTTAAAGCTAAAACTGTAATTCCTAGGAAGGCAGTTAGTGAGTTTTCAGTGAAATGGTGCTATATGATTCCCAAAGTAATCAGTGAGCAGATTATTATTCACCAAAAAGTGTGGTAGGCTGAACTCCAAGAACTCTACGCGTCTGTGCTCTCATAACTAGATCTGAGTATAAGACTTTAATGCTTTTCATTACATAGTTGGGAGGAAAACCCGAAACTGGCTTTCCAAGGTAAAGAGGCAGTATCTTGTGGTTGCAGCCATTCTGGTGGTTGCAGCCATTCTGGACACCACTGACAAAAGCAGAGGGCTGTTGCCTGAAAAGTCAGCAGCTCTATCTGCTCACCGAGAGTGAAGGGCTCATGCGAGCTGGTTGTGCAGGGCAGACTGCAGTACTGGAGGTATGTTAGTGGCACATGCCTAGCTAATTGATCCTGAATCCCTTATCTTTCCTGAGAAAGTTGACTCTGAGTGCACATCTGTAATTCCAGCATTCTGGGAGGCTGCGAAAGAAGGACCACAAGTTCAAGTGCACCTGGGTGATTTACTGAGACCCTATTGGTTCAATCCCCAGTACTGCAAAAGAAAAAAAAAAAGGAAAAAGGTCTTTCTCTTGTTCAACTCTCACATCATGTGATTCTCTCCCATTACATTATATGAACTTACTTAAATGCCACATGATCCTAAGTATTCAGTTCCAGGTGTACAGATGGTTCTGAGGAAAGGTTCTGAGGAGAGATTACCGGTTGATCTCACATGTTAGTAGGGATGTTTCATGGCTCGTGACACTATGCAGAAACCCCATCTTCTTTAGGAAATTGTGATTACCATTACCATTGGCTTAAAACTAGGACTTGTTTGTGACTTTTCTAATACCCACTCATGCCTTCTTTTTCAGGCTAATGCTCAGATGAAATGATAATTGGGAGAAAGTTGCTCTGGGAGATGCTTTATGCTTTTGACTGCTATTATAATAGGGTCTCTTGGATACCTACTTTTTTTAAAGATTTGTCTTTTTGCTGGCAGCATCTACTGTTTGGTCCCTTAAAGCATCTGCCTTAGAAATGTGAAGTAATGACTGTTTTGCCTTTTTCTTATGTCTGTGTTACAAAATGAAAACTAGTGGTGAACTCTCTTTTTAAAACAAGAGCTTCTGAGTGGAATAGGCCAAGTCACTGATCATGCCTGTGGGGTGTTGAATGTTATCCTGGTATTGCTTTGGAGCATTTTTCTAATTCCTGCCATTTCTTTCATTGCTTCTTTAGGACATATTTTGTTCTCACATGCCTAAGAACTTCTTGATTTCACACCCAGTGCCCTGAGATTCCACCCATGCACACTCCCTCATCCCAATCCAAATGTCAGTATCTTAAGATGTAGAAGTTCTGAAAATATAATCTGGGGCCACAAGGGGTTGCCAACATCCTTTCACAGAAGGATACATCACTCCAAACTGCTAAATAGTAATAATTAAATGTCATTTTCCCTTTTCACTGTATTGACATTTGCACTGAAGGTGCAAAAGTCATGGTGGGTAAAATTCCCAGTATCTTAGTGTAAATGAAAGTAGGGTGCCTTGCTATTTTCATAGTTGTTATGTTCCTCACCATGATGTACTCACAATGAAAAACAAAGTCCTGTTCTTTTCAGAGCATCCATCATGAAACTGTAAAAAGTATTGCCTTTAGGAACTCTCTCAAGTATTATTCATTTTAAAATCTAATTATCAGGGCCAGCCAGATAGCTCAGCTGATTAAAGCACCTACTTAGGCAGATACAGGGGCTGGGGTTCGATCTCTGGTGTGCCATGCTGGCCCTGCCCCTGGGTATGCTGAGATGGTGATTGAGGCTGGACTTGGTGGTACATGCCTATAATCGCAGCACTTGGGAGGCTGAAAACAGGAGAGTCACTACAAGGCCAGTCTGTGTAGTGAGACCCTGTAGACCCTGTACTAAATACAAAAACAACCAACCAACCTAATTATTGGGCTGGGAAGATAGGTCTGTGTTCTAAGTGCCTGCCTGCCAAGCACAAGGGCCTTGGTTCTATCCCTGGTGCCGCATGCCATGCCAGCTCCAGAATACTGGGAGCACCTTACTGGCCACTGAAGCTGAGCGTAGTGGTGCACACCTGTCATCCCAGTGCTCAGAAGGCTGAGACAGGAGAATCACTATGAGTCTGAGCTGTGTAATGGGACCCTGTACCAAATAAATAAATAAATAAATAAATAAATAAATAAATAAAGGGGCTGGGGAGATAGCTCAGTAGAATAAGCACTTGCTTGGCAAGCATAGGGTCCTGAGTTCAATCCCTGGTACTGCAAAATAAATAAATAAGTGATTAAAAATAATAATAAAATTTAATTTATCTACAGTGAAATTCCCCCTTTTTAGTGCTTCTGCAAAATTTTATACATGCAGAGTTGTGTTATTACTACCCTCACAAATAATATATAGAACACACTCATCGCCCCTACAGATTTCTCCAAGTCTCTCTGATCTGTTCTTCACATGAGCACCAGGTACCCACTGATCCATTTTCCGTCCCCATTTGTCTTTTCTAGAATATTTATGACAGTAGAATGGGGGCAGGGGCACTTCTTTTCACCTTTCATGTTGACCATATTGTTGCCTGTATTGATTTCTTTTTTTATTGCTTACTAGTTAGTATTCCATTGTGCAGATGTACCACAGTTTATCCATTTTGTGGATAAGTGGTCTTCATTTTTCCTAAATGAAGAACATTTAGGTAGTTTTCAAGTTCGGGTTGTAACAAAGAAAGCTAC